>KK106984.1:2791505-2913901 GCA_000611775.1 Umbilicaria muhlenbergii
GAGTGGTCATCCATGGTGGGGGGGCAGTCACATCAATTCATGGCAGTATGGAGCACGAAAAGGAGGTCTATTTTGAATAATTAATTAACTAATTATGGTATGAAGCCTGCATTTGCTCAATTGCTAGCGTAGTTCAGTGACTGAGCAAATATGCTCAGTCGCTGAGCATATTTAAGTTTTGAACTCGCCTACATTTACATATATGGTTAGGGCGGTGTTTTGACCTCTCGCGAAAACCCTTGCTGCATATGCTCAAAAACAATACAGGGGTGGCTAAATCCCTCTAATGCATTTACTCCGAGTAGTTTGCTCCTCGCCTAGCGTACATCCGCTCCTGTCAACGGTCGAATTAATGCCGGCTTTCTAGAGTGCAGTCATCGATTATATTTGACTATATTCCGTCCATATATGTATATAGAGTACAGATACGAAAGGCCTGGAGACCTTGTGCCCTACGGTGGCGGGTTTAGGTCCAACCCTTCCACCGTCAGCTTGAATGCATCGTTCCTCGAATAGCTGCCAGCCACGTCGAGATCAAGTCGGCCCCTTTCGCAGTCTTCAAAGTCGACCTCGACGGCGAGGATTCCGCCATCTTCGACATTCCATAGCGGCCCGGCCAAAACTTCGCCCATAGGACTAATGATGCATGAGCCTCCTTGACTTACAAATTCGTCGTCCTCATCAGTCGGTGAGGTCCCTCCCGTTGCTACATCCGGCTCTTGCTCCACTACTACTTCTTCGCTATTCCTCAACGGTGATGAGCCGTTGACCACGTTTTTCAACTGCTCTGTGTTAGAGACCTTTTGATCAGGCGACGGCCATGTAATTTCATGGTTGTCTTTTGTCTTCGTGGTCACTGACTTGCGTCTGTTCGACGTCGCGGTGGTCGACCGAGGTTCGCTACCCTTCTGATCCAACTTGGAGGGAGGCTCGCCCCTGATCCACGGCGGTAAATTCTTCCTTCGCATGCACTGGTTCGCACTCAACACCACTGCCCGACCTTCACCTGCAATGGTCCTCATGAGTGGCAGCCAAGTATCCCTAGCATCAGCTGTTGGTGCTAGGTATAGATTGACGTTCTGCGAATAAAGGCTCATTCTCAACAATGGCATATAGTTCTCCCAGCAAATTGCCGCCGCGAGTATAAGTTTGACGCCTGCAATCGTGGTCGTGATCGCTTTCAGTGTTGAGGGCGAGCCTTGAGCCCATATCAATCGCTCACTGCCCGTCGGCATGACTTTCCGCCTCTTTCCGAGTACACCTTCCTTAGGACACACATAAAGCACAGCACAGTATAAGCTCCCACCCGCCCTCTCAACCACTCCTGTTACCACAAACACGCCTGTCTTTCTAGCTATCTGTTCCAGCGCCTCTCTTGTGCCGTCACCCCTCCACTCGCTTCCCTTCGCATTCGGCAGCTTCTTTTGAACCCAGTCATCTCCGGCTCCTGCTGGCGTGTCGCCAAGGTCTACTGCGCTGTGGAAATACTGCAGGAATTGCTCTCTTCCCGAATTGGTGCGAGCGCCGACTGCGGCCCCAAAGCTGCAGGTTCGGGGATATCTTTAGGTTCTAGATCAGCAATGGTAATACACAGAGGGCAATCAGTATGTACCCGCCAAGGTAAGCTTCTGGGAAGAGAATGAGATGGACTCCGGCCTTGGCAGCAGAGTGGGTGGTTGCGGAAAGCGCGGAGAGGGTTTCACTGGTGGAAGACAGGGTGCGCGACTGGGCGACAGCGAGCTTGAGTTTTTGCGGCATGATGTTTACGGATGAATTGGAGTGTCAGTATGGTGTCACTTGCTCTTAAATACTACGGGTAAGTGGGGTGCCCAGCATCACGTAGAACACGTGGAGAGACCGATGCGGGGCAAAGCTGGGACCGAGGTAGTGACTGCGTTCAGTTCTAGGTAGGTTAAGTATAGGCACAGAAGTAAGGTAACAAGGGTAACAACCATTGTTTAGGGTTTCTTTAGGACGTCGTTGATTTCTCAAAGGCCAGAAGACATTTGAATAACATCAAGTGTGTACCAGTTACTAGCCTTTCAACCGTACCGTCTCGTGCTCTTTATTGAACGATCAGGGCGATCCCTAAGGTAAGCTAGGCTAGGGACTGCCAGTCATCCTAGGCCGGCGCCTGGTAGACCGTATTCGTGAAGGCGAGCCCTGTGTTCAACGACTGGCCATAGTGACTGACGCACTCTGTGCCGGAACGCATCGCAATATCCTGACAGCATTTGTCTCGACCGATAAATTACAAGCTTACGTCTTGGAGCGAAGAAGAGACGATCTCGTACTCAAAGACCGTCGAATATTGCTCTTGTCTCATGCATATAGCACCAGTGGAGTTATTGCATCCAGCTCAAGATCAAGCGATGGGGTAGACGGAAGATCGAGCGAGGCAAGAGACGTAAGATTTCACATAACATTGTTACCGGATGACCTACAGCGCCTCAAGGTCAAACACCCCGTTTAATTGGTGGGTATATTACTCCTTTTTACACGCCACTATGCATCTCCAGTCCCAGTGGCAACGAGAACCCCATCAAGGTGCACAGTGCGACTACTCAATAGGCAACCCTCGTCCTCATCTCCTATTAGATAGTCAGCTCAGCTCAATGGCGGGAGTGTACAGGTCGCACTTACGGAGATCTTCCGCTCAATTTCTCTAACAGACCGATCCAACTCACCAGCAATCATTGCTTTTTTGTCATTCGGCAGAAGAGCGTATCGCTCGCACACTGGATTCGTTAGTTTCCGCAGGCCAGAGTACTCTTGATGAGGAGAATCTTACAGTCCCCATCGATCACTCCCTTAACCGGCACGTAATAACTTCGATAAATAAGATGATCCCTTCCAGCTAGTGGGGCATCCTCGCTGCGCAAATGCTGTTCTAAACTCTGAAAGAAATCCACATCCTCACGGCTAACAAAGGGTATTAGAATGCCCAAAGTCCCCTGCAGACCCGACCAAACCAGGACGTCTCGGCCGCCAGCGACCAGTTGCGTTTTCTGCAAGCTTGTGGGCACATCCTGAGGAAAGAAATGGGTCATAAGTGACAAGCGATTGGGGGCGCCTTGGAGGTATTGCCGCTCGTGGATCAGATGTGCCCCGGAGCCATCTTCATCAGCTTCCTCGGACGCCTTTTGTGGACATCGTAATAGCCAAAGATTACCAAACTTGTCGCCGCCAGCGACCGTTTCGTAGTCGACCATGGTTGTGCAAGTCGTCCATCGTGCGATGACATCATCGACAAAGGGAATCAGGCGATTCTCCTGGTACTTGTAGACTACATAAACCACGGATTCCTGAACATCGCTGACAATGATACGACTTCCCTGGGTTTGTAAGCCCACGACGAGATTGGGTACGACTTGTGCTTGACATTTGCGGAGTAGCTGCTTCATGCCCAGATCGAAGATGCGGAGATCAGTACCAATACCAGCCAGGAGACGACCTTGGAAGCCAAGTAGAGCAAGCGGTGGCTCCTCTACTTTGGTCTTGTGTATAAACTCAAGTTCTTTGCCATCTTCTTGGAAGCGATAAACATGGATAAAGCCGGCACTGAACGACCGTGGACTAACCACCATATCTTTGCTAGTGCCAACTACAAGGAACGTCTCGTCGTCTTGACTGGAGAATGATACGGTGGCTATACTCACAGCGGCTTCATTTTCATCTAAATCGATTTGTTGAAGTGTTCCCTTGGCATTCACTGGATCAACCACATGAATGCAGGATGCCCAATGACCTTGCGCTCGAGGATAGCCAAACTCTTCAGGGGGTAGCACCACTCCATCGCCGTTGACAACGGTGGAGTCATTAAGAAGACGTTGTTTAGTGGATGGCGAAAGTGTATTGTTGTCTGATTCGATGACATAGAAAAGAGGTTGCTCGGGATGCCGGACGAATTTGCGCGGCGTATATGTCAATGGTATTGATTGTTGTAGAAGATTATTTCCCAGCCTCTCAATGGAGAAAATCCTGCGCGTCAGAGAATTAGCAGATGTGATGAGGTGTAAAGGCAAGGTCAACAGAGGGTTTGCAGCGTAAGGCTCAGAAGGAACAATTGGAATTTAAAACATTTGCTTCCTCATGGTCGATTAACGACGTTAGGAAAGAGCATAGTAAGATCATCATAGAGAACGCATTAAAGGATCATTCCTGACATGACTGATAGGGCTATTACCTACCTCAAGTTTTGTCCTTGAATGCCGACCATGCCCTCGGGACATTGTTCGCTGCTGAAATTCCAGCCCCATTCCAAGCCAACATAATTCAATGGTGTGAGCGTGAAGCCTTTGGTCTGGGGATCAGAATAACCGAGCCAAGGCCGGGAGCTCAAAGCAAGGACAGCCGGTTGACCTTTCACAGAGACTCGGAAGAGCTTCGCGGGCTTAGGGCCGAGAAACCGCGTTCGCGTGTCTGATAACTCGCCGGTGACCTCATCCAAGACTGTGCGAAGATAGACTCCAGAGTATAATCCGATGTGCAAGTAGAGTGTCGAGCCACCGGAAGTCGAGTCCGCCATGGCCATGATTGAGAGGGCGGACGGAGCAGATGTGAGGGCTTGAACAGACTTGTTCTCTAATGTAGAGTCAGGGTCCAAGCTGAGAATTCTCACGGTCGAGTCATCGCAACCGACAGCGAGGAACTGACTCCGCACGCGGCCTTCAGGGACCTCTCCAAGGCTCAAGCAGGTGACGGTACCGCTCATCTCCCGCTTTTCATCGTATTCTGCGAGTGAACCATCGGAGTCCATCTCAAAGTATACAATTTCACCGGAGCTGAGTGCCACAGCTACCTGCCGTTCGTTTGTCGTCGCTGCGACAATGGAGCGGTGCTGTGGTGCTGGCCACTCGTTAACCCGGCGATCAGCACGGATATGCCGTATACCCTTGGGATGGACCTGGATCAAAGCATCTTCGCCCAGTTGCTGAACCGCAAGTGTGGGGGCCGACGATAGAAAGCCTGTGTCTGTAACCTCTTCTACCGTTTCACCTATGCTGAGAACAAGAGTTCCGTTGGTAAAGGATAAAACTATATAGGCATCATATTGATCTCCACGGGTAATCTTAGTCGTCCACACCGCAGAGGGTACGCTGGGCAACTCGGAATCGACAATATCGTTGACCTCCAAGCCGTGCTTAATCGTCCGGAACGTGCTACGTGCACCAGTCCCACAAATAGAATAAATCTGGGGCGCGTCTTCATCCGTTAGGTTGGCCACTTTGCAGTCCATAAGAGGGTTCATAGAGTCAATGCTTTCAACGAGGTTGACATTCTCTGCACCGCGGGGATGGAAATATACTGGAGTGTAGGGTTCTGTTGGATCCGCGGGGAAAGAGTCGGAATCGAATTCCGTCTCGTTGTCATCGTCTCCCAGCTTTTCGAATTGGTAGAAATGATGATTCCCGGTCTCGCTGGCGACGAAGAGAAAACCGCTCTTCAAGATGCACAGGCTGGACGCTATCGGCACTGTATCAAAGTACTTTATCTTCAACTTTTTGACTTCACCGGTCGGCTGTCCGCTTTCGTCTTCGACCATGTCCAAAGTTACTTTGAAAAGATCTCCATCATCACTCTGAAGTAGGAAAAAGAACGCCCCCCTCATCTTGTGCATCACCCCAGAGATAATGTAGCGTTTTCGCTCAGGATTCTCGGTTGCCCCTCTGCGACGCGGTATGGCAACCCGGAATGCATCTTGATTCGAGTGTCGGTAAGTGATATTGTCTTGACCACAGACAAGGACTCCACTTGGCCCGTCAGCGCCGCCAGGTACCTGGAAAAGCATCGTTGCAGTACGATCTACAGGATCGCTCCACTTCCGGACCACATGATTCAAACCAAGATCAAGTTCGTAATATACCAACGATTTCTCAATGTCCTCGAAGGCCTGCCCGGTGGGATCTTGGTCGCTTTCCGTATAATCCACCTCTAGGGCTGCGAAAATAGGATTTTCATATCCAACATCAAGACCAACAAGTGCGAACACCAGCGTCTGAGGTTTGTGCGCCTCAAGCGGCGAAGATATCGTCAACTCAGCCTGCGCATTCCGATTTAGAACGTAGACAAGCTTATTTTTCTCGACCGAAGCTATCAGGCATGCCCTACCCTTTGGGTCCACCGCAAGATACTGTCCAGGAATCACTCGCCGTACGCCTGATTTGCCAAAGGTCTCGAGGTGCAGTCGATTGAAGCGATTCTGGGATGCAACATATTCGATAATGGTGATCCGACCAGAGTCCGAGCCTATAATGATGTAATCTATAGCACAGTCTCAGCGCAATTCATCATGTCTCCCTTCAAGGCAGCGGTTCCGCCCTCTCCGATGTTTGTCGAACTGCCCGCCATACAACGAATCACTAAACGTAGCCTTCAAAGCCAACAGAGCTGAAACTCACCTTTGTTGCTGCCCGCTAGTCTAAAAGCTGCCAAGGTCCTAATGATCCCAAATACGTCTTGTGAGAGGATGGTAGTAATCTTCCCTTGGGTGGGATCCGGTCTGTGGATGGTTAGGCGTGACCCGGACGCCGTCACAATTTGCTGTTCCTTCGTCCCAGCGAACTGGCCGAGAATTGCTTGTGTTATAGATGAAGGGGGCTGGATGGTGAGCGAGTACATGAACATCGAAGAGGTCGTCGCCATGGTGGGCTATCAGTGGCCCAGAGGCCCTCAGAGCCTGGGCTACACTTTCGCGAGCTGCTGCTTATGTGGACGCAGGACGCCTGATACCAAGTGCTGTGCTCAACGCAGACCGTTTCACCAAAGCCACTTTAGAAGCTTACGCTTTCGGCGAATGGGCGACCTTGATTGTGAAACAGAGTGTTGTTGATGCGATGTTGAAGTCGTCGAATAGCATGCCTGGAGAATTTTGGAAGTCTGCAAGGTTGAGTCTCGCTTGTGATTGGTTGTTGCGCGATCCGCGACGTCAAGGATAGTTGAAGCTCATACATCGTAAACCTAGCATCTGAACATACAATTCAGGTCGATACGATGCAGCAAGGATACACTTGTCAGAGATGTCTGAACAGTCTGAGAAGTAGCTTTAGCGTTGGACGGACATCACGAAAGCTTCGTCCTATTCCAACCCGCAGATGGATTTCTACACCTAGCAAGCAGTCTCCGGAAGCAACAGGACACTCGAAACCTAGCCGCAATGCTCACCAGAGAAGGGCGATATCTTTCGAGTCTCAAGGCCAGTTTGTAAGGAATGAGCCAGTCCAGAACCCAACACCTAGCGGCCTCGAATCGACGCCTCTTCCTGAAGTCACTGGACGGGCATTACTGCAACCGAATAACCTCTTCCATTCCTTTTCGGACTCGCCATCACCGGAGATACGACGAAGGGCAGCTTTCATCAAGCAACATGCCTACTGTCCGCATCCTAGCCACCATCAAACAAGAATGCCAGCAGCACCTCATGATCCCGAAGCACGAAAGGTAGCAGCTGGTTCTAGCTTGCCTCCCGCACACGTGAGATTCGAATGTCCGGACTGTGGTATACCTGTCTCATGTTCAGAAGAGCACTGGGCCGATGACTATGAGTCGCACTTGGAGATATGCGATATGCTACGTGAGATCAATGAGGATGATCACGACCTGCGGTCAGGGCGTTTCTTCCCAGAGTTTGAGTACCCTGGACCGCAGATAGAGGAGGCTTTGGTCAACATGACGAACTGGGATACCTATCTGTATTCCAGAGAATACAGGGCAATCAACGAGGCACGGAGTATGCGGCAGGCAACTCGATTACTCACATATCCTGTAACCATCGGAAGCGTCTTGCACGAGCTCAGCCCATATAGTATCAGGAAAGGCGGACGTCTCACGGTCGAAGGGCTGAAGAGCTTGAGTGGTAAGTCCAGTACTACGTGAGGTGGAAGAAGCTAAATATCTCAGCCCTGCGATATACTCTCCATCCGCCCCGGTCAGGTGCCGGTCCAGACATCAAGGGGCTCCGACCCAACCCTCCACCAGTGCGTATCTTTATTCTCGGCGCACGAGCCGAGTCGTCCCTCCCTCGCGAGGTATGGGTGCAGCTCAGCCATTTATTCCCCCGCGTCTCTATTCACCTTATTTTTATTGGGCCTGAAAGCATGGCCAACCGCGACTCGGAATTTCCTCTTCCAGAGCGGACACCTGGAAATCCCTTCGGTGCTATTGTAGAAGCTAGGATCAGCCATCAGCTGAAGATCAGCACCTTCGTCGACTACTATCATACTCTGCACCAGGCAGGATTGTTCTATCCTTACGACCCGTACTTCGATTGCTTTATGCTTTTCCACCCTGGTTTGGGCCACCCGGCCAGCTCTCACGAGTGGGAAGAGACGGTACCACAACTGCTGGAGACCAAAGTACCAATAATATGTACTGGCTACACCGAATGGGATATGGCTAGGGATCGTAAGTGGATCGAGGAGAAGGTTGGCGGCGAAGTTGATCTCCTGATGGAACCAGGAGAGAACAGGTTTAGGAGCCTACGGTGGGACCTGAATGATCTGGACCCCTCGGACATCACCTGCGGCAACTGGGGCATCTGGGCTTTCAGAGGAAAGAGGTATGTAACCAGTTTGTGTTTGGACTCGGAGTATTTTGAAGAGCGTGTAGCTCATATATCACAGATACGAGACCACGATGAGGGATATGGCATAGTCAGCCCGTTAGATTCCATTGAAATATACTCAATCGGCTCTGAAGACAATGGCAAACAATTGGCTACAAGCTTGACACTCAAGTCGTTACTCTAGCATTTTCATCATACAGTTTGCCTGGTGGCCACTCCGGGGCTGGAGCTGGCAGAAGTGCACAGATATCCTGCTCACCCAAGTCAGCGAACCCATTCCCACTGAACAGCAGGATCTTCACCTACCTTTCTCCTCTGCCTAAAATCACTATATAGCTTCAACCAAACGTCTTTGTCCCTGCAATTGGCAACGCCACCGACATCTCTACACTTCGGCACCATCTGCGATACCAGCGTGCCCGGCCACGAGATCCATGGTTTCGGCAGCGGCCAATCCGAGAAGTGAACTAAACTCGCCTCTTCAAGTACTCGCTCTGGATCCCACGCTTCATAATCATTGCCTAGGAAGTATTTATGGTCTCGTGATCTGAACTCCCCACTTAGAAGACCGTAGTGTTGATGTGGTAGTATCATTGCCGAGTCTCCGTAGACACGATCCAGGATCTCCATGTCGTACTCATTCTCCTTCCTACCACTAGCGACCTCCATGAGTCTGCCCAACTCGAACTCGGACGGCTCCAGGAGTACGAACAGCGAAGTCAGAGTCCTGAGTTTGGGTAAGTGCCAATAAGCCCTCAGCATAGCCACCTGAGCTTTCGGGAGTAAGAACAACTCGTCCATATGCTTCAAGACCGTGACGTCCGAGTCGAAATGCAGGATCCGATCATACCCCGTCCGATTGAACGCCAGAAACTTGGTAATACTCGAATCCCACGTCTCGTCCTTCCTATCTTCTATCGCCCCCGGCCCCACATCAGCCCCCTCACATCCCCTCATCCCACGCCGCGAAGAAGAAACTCACTCTTCTCCGTCCGCACCTTCTGCACCTCCACCGGCACCAACTTCACCCCGAACCGATCCCGCGCCATCACCAGCAACTGGCTGTCCCGATCCGTACTGTTCGCCACATGCAGATCCATCTCGCGCGGATACAGCAGCAGGCGATCGGCTCTGCTGCCGAGCCGCTGCAGGGCTTCGAAGACCATGATCGAGTTGCAGAGGTAGGGGCTGCTGGTTGCATATTGGCTGTAGGCGTAGCGGGACCAGTCGACGGAGCTGTAGCGGAGGGAGGGCGCGTGGTGGTGGTGGTGGGGTGAGAAGGGGCGGAGGTGGAGGGGGAGGAGGAAGTAGATTGTGAGGATTGTGAGGGAGGAGAGGAAGAGGGTGCGGAAGCGGAAGCGGAAGCAGAGGCGTGGGATGTGGTGGGATGTGGAGGCAGGCCGGAGCCGTGGCGACGAGGGCCAGGGGGTTGGGGACGCATACATGCCGGTGGGTTAGGGAGTGGGGAGGTAAGAGGAACTGGCATGCGCCATGGACATGATGTGCAACGGTTGATGAGGTCGAATCAAACTATTGTAGTGATCGCAATCACCCTTTTGATCCTCTTGATCGTGCATCCCGTTTGAGCTTCTCTGTGCTAGCTGCGAAGCCCCAAGACGGGTCGGCCCGAGGATGATCCTTTGGATCCTTGGCGTGCTGTGGGCGTTGATGCGTGATGCACATGACGAACTGCCGGCATGAAATGATTATTACGAATTATTCCCTCTTCATGTTTCTGTGTAGTGATTTGTTGACCTTATGGCTCAGCTAGGTGTTGCAGCGTGAAGCCGTTCAACATAGCGAAAATTGAACATGGGAACACCAACCGGTTCCTGAACCCCGTTTTAACCCCTTTTCGCACCCATTTGACCTTCAACAACCACCTGATTCTCCACCCCAGTTCAACCCCGTGAGTCAAGACTTTTTGATGGTAGCTAGTGTTGCCATTGGAGTATAGATACCAGAGGTTTATATGACGAGATATCACTCCGACTATATATAGTAGCATTTTCAGAGGAGGGTGTCGCTTTTCAAAGCTATGACGTCCGACGTTAGGGCAAGCGTCCCGAATCGGGTGTTTTTACCGAATCGAGAACTTAGCGCTTGTGCTTGCAGAAAGTGATTGCTTCTGCTACCTCATGCTACACATCGAAACTAGGCGTGCTAAGAACACCCCAAAGACCCCATGATCAGCTACAATGTAATGGTCTAAACACTGTAGCATAACGTCAACTTATGATCTCCGCAGACAAACACATGCGAGTAAACCGACGAGAAGCAGAACTTTTAGGTAACATCAACGCGGCAGTAGAAAGTTGACACCAAGACTGAGAAGACACGCAGAAGGGTGCCAGACCATGCCTTTCTGATTTTCTACCATGATCAAAAGTACCTTCCGAGTGGTATAACTCCAACCATTGAGCAGAAGCTTAGTGGGATCGGGGTTTTTCTTCTGATACATGGGACCCTCAAGCATGTCGAAAGGATATCAATTGGACTGAGACTACCTTTACTGGCCGTGACCCTCTCCGAATTCGTGTTTCCAGAATTGCGTCCTGCGAAACACATATGTTAGTCGAAAGCGACCAAAGGGCTTTACCATGTCTTACCACTCTGGATCGTCTTGTGTTGCAACATCAGCGGGGTCCATATCCTCTTTGTATTCGTCGAAGTCACGCTTCTGACCGGTCGCTTGCCCGCTGATGCTTTCGGTATGTGGATATGCTGGAAGGTAAGGACCCATTGAATAATAGGCCCCCGGCGATGCTGCCCCTGACACTTGGCTTGTGAACTGTTCTTCCTCGTTCAGAAAGTCGGCCGTCCTCTCTTCCTCCGTCATCGGCCAGTCCGCCCAGATCTTTCTCTTCCAGTTGACATCATCAGGAATATGTATAACCGGTTCACTGAGGTTAAGGTCTCCACCCGACATTGCTGCAGTCTGATCACCCTGAACTAGACCTTCCTCTGTCTGAGATAAAGTCCAGTCTACTTCCGTGTCGGAGACGGCCCACGATGAGTCACCGCTCCCCGGTTCAGCGCCCGCACTCGAGGTGTCATCATGCTTCTCTCGGAGACCCTTGATATCATCAGTGGCAGGTATGTTAATCCGGAGAACCTTGGTATCCTCGGTGACAGGTATATTATCAGCACTTGTCGTCTCCCCGTCGCGCGTTAGTTCTCCCGCCTGTCTCTCAGATCCTTCCCAGCGAGCGATCAACCGCCTAGGCAAAGCGTAGTTGCTAAGGTTGATTTCGGGGTTGAAGTCACGAACCTTGAGCGACTTAACATGGAAGTTGGTCTTTAGTAGGTTCATGATCAGGGGTCTCTTGACGTTCCGCTTCGTCAGTAATTGACGGCAGCGTGAGCCTGAAACAAGCTCAAGGTTTTCCACATTGTGATTATGGAGAAGCATGCTTATGCCTCTCCACCACCCACATGCAATCACACCGGAGCTCTCAAAGTTGAGTTCGCCACCGCCGCTATGACGGTCAAGTAGCCGATCGTTGTCCTTGTTGAGAATGATAGTGTGGGGGAGTTTGTACCGGTCCCGCCCAACGTGTAGCACGACCTTTGCGAACGTTTTGATCCGCATCTCAGGCGGAGCCTGAGCCAACCGCGCCACAAAGCCACACAACTCGTAGTAGTCACGAAACACGAATGTGCTGCCATACACCAAGGAGGTTGCTTCTTGGTGCACTTGCTTACAAGTCATTCGAAGAGATAAGGCGGTACCGTGCTCGTATAGACGGTTCTTCCGTACGCCACTGTGCCATCCAATCGCGTTGTGATCTGGAGCAAATCGTCCAGATGCCTCGGCGAATACTTTTGGCGAATGGGTCAGTAGTTCGTATATTTGATTGCGGAGCTCGCCTGGTAAATCGAGGAAGCCTAGCTGGCGATTTCGTGGCGGTGAAGGTCCATGTTCGACGGGGTAAAGGTGGAATTTGCGGCGCGGACGACAGCCACCACTGATGATTGGAATCGTCATTGGAGCCATATCCTTTCCTCTTGGTTCACGTCGGACAATGGTCGGTGTGAAATCATTCCCGATATAAGTGCGTTCGACTGAAGGTTCAGAATGGTGAGTTGCCCCTTCGATAGCCTCTTGATCCTCGTTCCTGTCCACTGGCGGTATGCAATGAGCTTTGAGGTAGTAGTCCGTTATCGTCACCTTTTCCTGGTCGGAGAGACGGCTGCAAGGCTGGATGATGTGGTACTTCATTTTTTCGGTACAAACTGGGCCTTGAGTATATGATCACGTAGTGGCGTAAAGAAGTTGAGAGGAACACTTGATATCCTTAAGTAGCAGTTTCTTGTTGTATCGAGGATAGAAGTGTGTCAAGAAATAAGTAGGAGAGGGTGAAGACAGAGAAAAGAAATCAGAAGAAGACTGTGTTGTTCATCAAGTGCTGGACCCACGTCTCGTTTTAAAAAAGCGAGGTCACCCCTGTCCAAAGATATGATAGGCCGCTGGCGGTGGCCTAGATATTCGCCACTAGTACCGACGGGGAGGTGTCAGCGAATATTTGCTGGGGTATCTGCGGCTCTCTGAGTCGAATATCATCTTGAACTTTCTTGCTAAACAATCTATCAGTCCCTGGGGCGCCTCAAAGTGGTCCTTGATCGGAACCCTGCTTTTGGTAGCTGAGGGCTTCCTCGTCACGTGCGTAGCCAGCCGGCTACTATTTGCATGAGTATCCACGTCTCATCTCGTACAAACGGTGTACAGCAGAGGGAACAATAGTAAACATTGGCATGTTAATGTAGGCGCAATGTATACCTGCGAGGGAGACACAGTCATGACACTGAACTGATGCATTCCCAGTTCCCAATGATATCCCGAAAAACCACGACTTCCAGCATTCAGTCAACATCGGGCACCGGTAAGCCATCGAGTATCTTAACCCTTCGGCCCAAAGCCGCAAGAGCTTCTCTCGACTTTTCATTTCGCAAATCATTCGCCTCTTTGTCAGATACCAAAACGAAGTCGTACTTGAGTACCAGCGTTCCCGGCTTGACATCGTACCGCTTGGCCGTTGCATCATCCGCAGGTTCCAAGTCAACAAGGAGAGACTCTTTCACACCAAACACGGCGTCTGACGTCTCGTACGGGTCTCCTCGGAGATACAAGGCCCTAACCCTCGGAGGTCAGCCGCTTGCTTGAACATGGACTGGTTGAGAAATTACGTGATTAGATGGCCATAGCCGGGTTTCTCAAACATAAAGTGCATATGGCTCGGACGGAACGGATGTCTGTGGAGCTTCTCCAAAAGCTTTCCTACCGGGCCATCGTGCGGAATGGGGTACGGCACGGGCTTGATGGCCTTGAACCAGAAAGAACCGTCCTCATTGCTCTTGATTACAACCCGCCCGTCTGGCCCGTCCCTATCCGCATACTGAACGTCATAACGGCCTGATGAATCAGTTTCCCAGATATCAACTCTTGCGCCCTCGACGGGCTTGCCATGTGAATCTTTGATAGTACATAGTACCAGAAGTGGCTCTCCATTTTTGTCGTGTGAGATAGCCTCGCCATTCTCCTTGTGCTCTGCTTCGTGGGTATGGAATGGACCGAGGACGGATCCTTCGGTCGAATGGGGCGGCTTGGGGTGGTCGATGGAGTCAACAAGTAGGGAAAGGCCTAGGATGTCTGACAGGAGGATGAATTCCTACGAAGGATTTCCGGAATCAGCACATGCTCCAGCAGGCCCGGTGGTAAGTAACACCGACCTGCCGAACATCAGAGCACATCTGACCGACTTCGGTCAGGAACTGTATGCTCGCCATCCATTCTCTGGAGCTCAACCGCGTTTCTCGGGCGAAGTCATGCATATGACTGACAACTCTCTCAAGAACAAAGCCAAGGCGCGCATCCTGCCCCTGGGAATTGATCAAGACAGTGTTCTCGGTGATGTTGTCAATGGTCATGTCCTTCATGGGAGGAACGTTGACTTTGGATGGATCCATGGTGATTTTTACGGCGAATTAGGAACAGCTCTACCATGAGCCTAATACTGGACGATTATGTATGTCGACAAGATCAAACACCGATGGCGTTTGCTTGAGTCCTGCAGTCAGTCCCGCTGCTGCCGACTTACTTGGCGGAAGCGCAGAAAGGTTTGACGCAAACAAAAGATACTTGAAAACATCATTAGCTGTTTAGCGGTACATGCGTCCAGGAGTTCACAGTGCACAAGGATGATAGATAAGCCTTTAGGTGCCTAGGCAGGTATGGATGGTTGGATGTATGTAACGTAGATCAACGGTTGCTAGGTACTTGTGCTAGGTACTTGTACGAAGGTGGGGGAGGCCACCCGAGACAGGCTGGAGTGGCTGCCACACTCCTGTGAGCGGTCACACCTTGATTGCGCCCTGGGAGCAGACTGGACGCCTCTCTCGGCTGCCGCACGTGCCTGAGCTGCGTCAAGTTAAGACGAAACGTCGTCCAACATCAAAAGAGGCAAGACGACGACAGTCCGTCTGCACTCCAGCCTCAGCCTCTCACCCTGACCCACGCATTCTTCCGCTCCTATCGCAAGCACCGCTGGTACACCCGTACTCGAACAATTCTACTGGCTTGTACGTTGTACGACCTTGAAGGGCCTGCGGTCCTCCGTCTTTCACATGTTTGATTCCACATGTTTGATTCCACAGGCTCCACTTGTCGTCCCGATCCGACAATGCATGCGTGGTGATGGGAACCGCATCCGATCCCCCTTGGCCCTCATTAATATTGATTAAGCTTCATTGATTTGTGCTCAAAGCGCACCCCCCGGCCAACGTTATTCCAGCGGCAACAGCTAATCAAATATCAGCGTCGTCTCACTAACGACTGGCTGCGCCTCTTCAGCCGAAACAGAGCTATGCTTTGATTGCTAATTGCACCAAGTGCAGTAGATCTCATTAGTATCTCATAAGATTTCCTACTAGGGACGGATCTTCGTAGCTGGTCCCTCCCGCTGGGACGAGGCCTCCATACCAGCGTAGACAGGCTCTAGCCCACGCGAGCCAGGCTTGCCAGGTTTATAAACAGACCCCTATCATCCCCGACAAGCTGACTGTGATTCTCGTACTCGTGTTCGTGCAGCTAACAGTCTGAAACAACTACCTTACCCATTCAACCGTCACCTTGGACGACATAATCTAATCTACATGGCACTTCTACGTTCTTTTTGACAAGTCTCTTTTTAGCCGTCTCCCTTTGGCCACGGTGATAGTGTCGGCTCCCTTCTGGTGCCTGCAAAGAAATCACTGGCACGATGCTCAGTTTCAACGCAGGCATGTTGGGCTCGATTCCTCCCAGGGTCATTGTTTTCAGCGTCGCCGCCCTCGTGTCACTCGTCCTCATCATCAACCTCGCCCTCCGATCCCCGTCGGCAGGTATGCCCAAGGCGGCGAAATTCTGGAAGAACTCAAACCCCAAAGACATGTTCAAACCTATCCAAAACGAGACGCTAGGGGTGTGTAGTCGTTGCTCATCACTCCACCTCCAGCCGAAAATACTGACAGGGCTCACTTTTAGTTCGAGAAGATATTCGTCGTCAACCTGCCAGAGCGCACCGACAAGCGCGATGCCTTGACACTTGCAGCTTCACTCACTGGTATCAAACTGGACTTTATTTCTGCCCTCAAGGGCGAAGATATAATCGACAAAGCTCTCCCTGTGGGTCAGGAAGAGAGAAAGATGTCGCAAAACAACATTGGTTCCTGGAGGAGTCATATGAATGCCATCAGAGCGTGAGAGACTATCCATAGCACTACCTTGTACTGCAGTTTCTGACAATCGAATCTTGGGCGGTGTAGTGTTGTGGACCAAGGTCTATCATCCGCTCTTATCCTGGAAGACGACGTTGACTGGGACATCCGGATCAAGTCTCAGCTCGTCGACTTTGCAAAAGGCGCTCGCTGGTTGATGAACAACCCAACAAACGCTCGGACGAACTCCCCATATGGCGAAGGTTGGGATGTCTTATGGATTGGCGTATGCTCTGATGTGTTTCCCAAGGATGACGATCGCATGTTCGTCCTTCCAAACGACCAGAGCGTTCCAGATCACATGAGCCTTAAGGCGAACAACATCGACCAACTCAAGACCTATCCCGAGCATTCGCGACTTATTCACATGGCGGGCGGCCCGATCTGCAGCTTTGCGTACGCTGTAAACTATCGATCTGCTCAGAAACTCTTGTTCGGGGCTTCGGTTAAGGAACTGCGTGGGATCTTCGACAACGCGCTGAGTTGGTGGTGCACCGACCACTCGCAAGACGCACAATGTATCGTTGGCCAGCCGACCTATTTCTTTCACCACAGACCCGCGGGCTTGGAGAGCAAGATCAGCGACATCGGTGCCTATGGCGGGAACGGCAAGGTGAGGGAGAAGGGAGAGACGCAGAACATCCGATGGAGCGTGAGGAATTTGGTGAATCTGGAGAAGCTGCTCACGGGTAAGACGGATTATGAAGATTCATATCCGGATGGTGCTGCGGTGGTCGAACGAGCAGAAGAGGAGCCATTGTGGAACGAGACTGTTCGATGGTTCGAACGATAGTCCTTGCGGCGGTGATACCTAGGGGTTTTAGACGGAGTTTTTGGGTTTGCTGGAGCAAGGGGCTTTGGAGTGTAGGTTGGCCATGTGCGTCGCAGAACCGCATTGTACTCTAAACATTCGAGATGTGGTAATCTCACGCTATCAATGAACAAAATATGAAACGCAGTGGCTCCATCATTGCTGTGCTGAGGCCTACCGGCCATTGGCAGGAACTTCCATGTCTCACTTCAAAAGCGCCAAATCACAATTACTGTTGCAGTAGATTGTATGGAGTACAAGGTCGAGAAAACCCAGCTACCTTACTTTACCTGAGATTTGTGCTGTGTGCTTCTCGACACCATTCCTTGTGTGACGTAGTGGATCAGGAACGACTCGAATCCTCCGTAGAGTGCCGACCCCTCACCCTCAAACTCCAAGCTACAAAATCACGGTGCATGATGGATCCTTTCCAAACATCTTACCTTCTGTCTGCCGGGCGGAATAATTCTCTGCGAGGTCTGCGTCCACCGGACTGAGGACTTTTTGAATGATGGCACAACCACCTATGAATGTCGTTGTCGTAGGTCCCCCAATCTCACTCACAATTAGAACCCCACAACCCGTACACAGTCGTCTGAGATGTCTATCCACAAAACTACCTATATCAATCATCACACGCTTCACCGTCATCTCTCTATCCCTCGCGCACCCACGGCTCCTCTTATCCGCCACCCATGCTAACCCCCTTTCCCTTCAGGTCGGCGGCTCCCTCGGCGGCCTCTTCACAGCCACCGTCCTCAAACGCCTCTCCCACACCGCGACTATTCTCGAGCGGAACCCCTCTTCTCTTCTACAAAACCAAGGCGCCGGCGTCGTCGCCGGCGGACCCACCCAATCCTTCTTCCACAATCACGACCGCACCAACCGGCCCATCTCCGTCACGTCCAAACTCCGACATTACCTCGATGCAGATGGAAAGGAGGTTCATCGAGAAGACACGGTGCAGAAGATGACGAGTTGGGACTTACTATATTATCTGCTGCGGGCGAATTTCGATGGCGTGGAGAGTAAGTACTGCGACGTACCAGAGAGAACAGAAGAGGAGGGAAAGGCCGAGTACAGATACGGGTGCACGGTCACAGGACTCAAGGACATAGGCAGTAAAGGTGTAGAAGTCGAGTACCAAGACCACGACGGCAAGACCTCAACCACAACCGCAGACATGGTCGTCGGAGCCGACGGGCCCAGCTCCACCGTCCGCAAAATTCTCCTACCGGACGTGAAACGCGAATACGCAGGCTACGTCGCCTGGCGCGGCACCGTCCCCGAGTCTTCCGCCTCCGCCGAGGCCAAAGACGCATTCGTCGAGAAATTCGCCTTCTACCACGCCCGCGGCACCCAGATCCTTGCGTACGTCATCCCTGGCGAAAACGGCGCGTTGGAGCCCGGAAAGCGATTAATCAACTGGGTCTGGTATTGCAACTACGCGGAGGGCTCGAAGGAGTTGGAGGAACTGATGACGGGCACGGATGGGAAGCGTCACCCTATAACCCTGCCGGTCGGGAAGATGCGCCCGGATATCCTAGACCAACAACGGGCGTACGCGAGGAACATCCTCCCGCCGCAGTTTTCGGAGATTGTCTGCCATACCCAACAGCCGTTCATCCAGGCTATAACAGACGTGATCGCGCCACGGAACTCCTTTTTCGGCGGCAAGGTCTTGCTGATTGGGGATGCGGTCGCGGGCTTCCGGCCGCACACGGCGGCGAGTACGAGCCAGGCCGCGTACGATGCGCAGCTGTTGGGCGAGTGGATGAAGGGCGAAATGGGCAGGGAGGAGTGGGAGAGAAGGACGATGGAGTTTGCGAGGGATATGCAGGCGAAGGGGGTGCAGATGGGGGAGAGGAGTCAGTTTGGAATGCATCCGATGCAGCAGACTCTGCAGGGGATGGCGACGTCGTAGGGGCTGGGTTGAAGCGGTTGGGGGGTTGAAGGGTTGATGTTTGGGTCTCTTCTGGACAGGATGATAATAGGGCATTAAAAAGGCTGGCAACGGTTGGCTGAGAGTGAGACTTGGCGCTTTCTGGGTGACCCTCGAGATCTTATTTCTTTCACGGAGGAGCACTGGAGATTGCGCAAACAGGGTTTGGAGCAGGCCGGACGCTGAGGGTTTCAGGGCCTGCGACTCGTGACACTCAGAAGTGGTGATGATGTTTCTACCTGAGGGTGTTCCGGGGATCTCCTCTGAATATTATGACATGTCATCCTTTGTAAGCGCTGGCAAGTAAGATTGGCACTTGTGGTGCCCTACGAATACATGACTAGAGTATCAAAGATCAATGGAAACATGCATATGCCGTCTCAGCGGATCTTGTATTTGGAATAATTTAGGAAACAGGTAGCGCCGTCTGCTCCCATGAGCTTTAAGGTGGCGTAAGCGCGAACTGCGTGATATCGCTCCCGTTTGTCTGATAAAGCACATAGGTCGTCGCCGTATTATTTGAGTTCGGCGTGTATACCGCCACCCGCGAGTCCGGGATACCAGTAACGAAGCCACTCTGCGCTTGAGAGGCTGCCATAGTCGAGGACTCTGAATTTTGATTGAGTCCCATCAAAGTGAAAGTGTCATTGGTGAGCTGAAAAAAGCCGATGCCCTGTGGACCATTGACGGCTACAGAGGAGTTTGAGCGGATGTCTCCGCCAACGCCGGGACCTGTTCGTAGAAGTCAGATTTTTGTTCCAATTATTGATCCGTTTGATGCTGATAAACATACCCTTGTTCCAGACACCTACTGGATGCTGCGTGCTGTTAACAGTGGTATTGAAGTCTTTCCACCACATTTGTACAGTTCCAACTGAGTTGAGCAGATAAACATATGTGAGGCTGCCCACAGAGGTAGCCCAGATTCCCGCGTTGCCATTCGAGTCCGGAAAGATGAAACCTTCAGTCCATAGATTGTCGTCCGCTTCCCATGCATGTACATGCACAAGGTTATCTGCGGCCCCATAGAAGACTTTTATGCCGCCGGTGCTAATACCAACGGGAGGTGTATTCGAGAACCAGGTGCCGTAAATTGCGAAGAGCCCTGTACTCATGGTATCAGGGATTTGGATTTTAGAATCGGCAAGGATCCCATCTTCCCAGGTATCACTGGTATTTCTTCGGATTGTATCTCGTAATATGTTCGATGAGTCGACGTAGAAGACTTGCCACTGTTGACTTCCAATTAGTACAAGTCTTTCGAGGTGACTCTTTTTTGGTAGGTGCTACTGACAAGTTCAGCGTCGCAACAACTGCCTACGTAGTAGGAGACGCTTCCTATCGGTGTTCCATTCCTGGCCCCCGAGGGAACGAGGAGATCCTGTGTCTGGTCATAAGGCGCCCAAACATCGTTCACCAGCCGTGAAGCCCTAATGGAGCCTGCAGAATGTTGATAAAATAACACAACATGAAGAGGAAAAAGAAGACTGTAGATCACACTAAGCCCTGTACCATTATAGGTGTCTGATGTGGAAATCGAAACGTTGGTGCTGCTGGTGGAAGAGCTTGATGATGTGGTTGAAACGTTAGTGCTGCTGATGGAAGGGTTTGGAGATGCACTTGAAATGTTGATGCTGCTAGTGGAAGAGTTTGACGATGTCACTGAAATGTTGGTACTGCTGGCAGATGAGGTTGATGATGCAGCTGATGTGTTTGCGACACTTCTGTGTTCTTTGACTTCCAATACCGCCACCATCACTGCAATGATGACAATACTCCCAAGGATAGCCACCGCAACACAGATTTGCTTCCGGAATCGCTTGAGCAGCGGGAGACTAGTTTCAGGGTTCACTAGCTCGTGTCTCTGCCCTCCCTGTGCATATCCACTTATGTAGACTTCTTTTTCCTCCGCGCATTCCACCACTTGTGGATCCTGGCTGTTGTACGGGTCTTCGAGGGGTACTGGCTGTTTCGTAGAGAAAGCCTCTGGGATGACTTCTGGCCCATCGTCGTATCGTATCTCCGGGTTTGCAGAGTGATTCTCCATATAGTAGGTAATCTCGGGTCAGCCAAGGAACTCATAGAGGCCCCCACAGTAGGTTTTGCATTTAATTAAAAGTCGCTATTGCAGATTCGTAATGAATGACTGTGCAGTAGGTCCTAGAAGAATTGAAAAGCAGGACGCAAAGAGAAAGGGAAGGAGGCAGTTGAAAACTGTGCTGAAGATGCTCGTGGATGCATTGCCGCGTCCTTAACCTCCTGCAATACAAAATCATCGCGTGAGATGTTTGAAATAGGTGGAACGTAAGACACATCGGCGACGAATGCTTTTGCGAGTTACTCTATGGCCAGCTGTGCACTTCAGCCCAGATTTCATGGTGTTGCTGAAACTAATTGTTATCAGCACCTTGTCAATAACGAGTGGTATCGCCCTTCCTGCATCTTAAAACTGCGAGCGAATTCTGTACACGGTATGCAGCGCCGTGTGATGTGAGCTCCTCAGCCTAAAGTACTGCATATCTGGGGGGAAAAAGCTTCCAGCACGTCTAATTAGGGAGATGGAGTGCAGAAGTTGTAGGACTGGGTCACATGAGACTTGGGTCCTGTGATCCCATCTATAAGACAGCCATGGGCTGCGTAAACTAGACAAAACGTTGTACAATAAGGTCATCACAGCTCGTGCTGAGCATTACTGCTGCCGTAGGCGCGTCTTGGTGAACTCGGTGTGCTCTCAAAAGTGGTTCCTGCAGTCACTGAATCACTGTCGTGATTATTGCGGCCTCAGGCTTTGCTAAGGTAGTGCCCATAACCTAAACTTGACTAAGGTAGTGACTACCTTACCGTACCTTGGCTTACATACTCGAGATAAGGTACCGTTGGTAAGATACATGTAACTTTCGAGCCCCGCCGTGCCCGCATACCCAGCCTCCGAAATTGGCATCATGGGAAAGTACAAGCACATGTTCATTGATGTTCCATTGCTGCCTGCCGGCGAGTTGATGTTTGTATATTTTTGTACTGCCTAACTCTTAGCTGACAGTCTTCTCCATGTACAGTTATAATTGAAGGAGAAACAGCCCAGCAAGAGCTGCTTTTCCCCTGTTATCTACAAACAAGATGTCGGAGAAGGGAGACGAGAGGTAAGAATTGCCCTGGCTAGGCTACCGCGTACTGGGATTTCCCTGGTCGCCCTTTAAGCACTAATAAATCTGGCTGACATCAATTACAAAAGCAGTCGTCAGCATACGAAGTCGTCCCTGAAACATTCACTTCTCCGTCGAGATCGTGCAAAGAATGAAGGGAAAGAAGACGATGAATCGGGTATGGCATCCGAGTCGGCATCACCCACTGCCAGCGAGCCTATGCCACATCATACCTTGGGCCATTTACGAGGGCCCTCCCGCCACAAAGCAAAGCTGTCGACGGGTACAATCGGTGATGGAGACTCTTCTGCTCCTTGGGCAGACATGTCTGGCCCTAGCAGAGTCACTACACATATAACTAGTGGCTCAACCGTTCAGGAGGACATGACCATCGAAGAATCTGTCCGATTGTTCAGGTTGTTTGAAATTTTGAGAAGTGGTGATGTTACTGCCGTAACACAGGCTGTCAGAGAAACTTCTACAGCGCCTACGAATAAAACCGGAGGTAGTATTGGATACTCTGGCGCACTTGAGGGTGCTCGGACTACGATTTTACATTTGGCAGTCCAGTGCGCGGAACCGCAGGTGGTCGAGCACATCTTAGCCACTACTAGATCTACCCCGGGTGTCAAAATCGATGTGAATGCGCGTGATCGCGACGGAAACACGCCTCTTCATCTGGCTTCGATGATGGGGCGAATAGCTACTGTCCGCCTTTTGCTTGAACAGTCGGGTGCGAACGATTCCTTAGTAAATTATGAAGGACGTTCTCCGCTGGATCTTGCACGAACTCCTGAGATCTTCCAACAATTGCAACTCTCCCGCTCACTATTCGTTGATGCGAAAGTTAAAGAGATCCAAAAACTGGTTTCTCAAGGTGAGTACCAGGGTTTAGAGCAGCTGCTGGAGGATTCCCGTGTGGAAGCTGTACTTGATATCAATGGAGGAGAGCTTGTGACGGACCCTAGCACGATTCAATCCGGCGGTACCCTACTACATGAAGCCGCGCGGAAAAGAGATATGCATCTTATCCAACTGCTTCTGATGCACGGAGCAGACCCGTTTCGGAGGGATCGGAAAGGGAAATTACCGCAAGACGTGACCAAGGACGATAGGACTCGCACAATACTCAAGAAGTCCCCTGCGGCAGCTGCAGCTCAAAGAGGTGTCCAAGAAAAAGCTATTCTCGGCCACCCCTCTTCCCAAAGTGCAGATAGCACACCAGGTGGCAAAGAAGGTCGTGAATTCAAGGGGTATCTCAAAAAGTGGACGAACTATACTACAGGCTACAAATTGAGATGGTTCGTCTTAGAAGACGGCGTTTTGAGCTACTACAAGCACCAAGGTTGGCACCCCCGAAACATCTTAAGTCTTGATGTCCAGACTGACTGTTTCCAGATGATGCTGGGTCCGCTTGCCGTGGCGCCATTAACATGCGCATCGCAAAGCTATACATGGATCCTCAAGACAAGACCAGATTCGAAATCCAAGGCAAATCGTCTGTTAAATATCACCTTAAAGCCAATCACGTGGTTGAAGCTAAAAGATGGTTCTGGGCTTTAAACAATGCAATACAGTGGACCAAGGATGAAGCGAGGGAAGAAGAGAAACGCAAACAGCATGACGCTGAGGCGCTTAGGCAGGCCAAATTAGAGCAAACGGGTAAACAGCATCAGGGCTCTAGTGGTGATAGCGTTAAGCTTAGCAGCAAGGGACTCACCACCGGCACGGCAGTGGGTGTCCCGCTGATGGCTAGTACTTCTCGGGTCTCATTCCATGGCTCTGCCCTTGGGAGTGTGAACGACGACGAAGATGGTTCTCCCTTCGAATCCTACGAGCCAAGCGTTGCTGCAAATGACATGGCAAGGACGGTCAGTCGTGCTAACACTGCGACCCTGGCCGGCGACCTTGATGACGAAGAGGAATATGGCGATGATGCTAGCAGTCGCGAACTAAAGCCAGCGAGCAAAGATGCTTTCAACATCACGGCTCAGTCAGCCACCCTACAGCTTAACCTACTCGGTCAGGTATGCACGGCGCTACAGGCGGAAAGCTCGAGAAATCCAGCCCGGCCTATCTCTGATCCTACGGTCGCGCAAGCAATATCTACGTACGATTCCGCTGTCCGAAGTTTGCAGAGCCTGATAGGCGATCTTTTAAAGATTTCCAGGGACCGGGATGCGTATTGGCAACACCGATTAGAGCAAGAAGCGGACGTGCGAAGGCTCTGGGAGGACAGTATGGCCCACCTAGCAAAACAGCAAGAAGAACTCGAGGGCCGCATCGGTGAGTCGGAAGACAAGCGGAAACGCACGAAGAGAGCATTGCGTGAAGCCCTCGAGAGCACCTCCGCAAACCAGAGCCCGTCTCAGAGCAGAAGCGTAACCCTTAATCAAAGCCAGATATCCTCAGCCCTAGAAGATGTTCCGATCAGTAGCGAAGGGACCGTACCTCTTGGCAAACGAAAGATGTCTATAGGAATTCGTGAACGAGGACGACGGAGATCCACCCTTGCCGAGTTGACCAACCTTTCAGACTCTGATTCGGACGAAGATGAAGAGTTCTTCGACGCTGTAGATGCCGGGGAGGTTGAGGTTGTGGCGGAGATGCCAAAAGATGTGGCAGGTTCTCCACCTCCAATGGTGGCAGTTGAGGAACCGACGATGGACGTCAGTAAAGATAAGATGTCAGAAATCGTAACCTCATTCAGGGGCTATGAAGATCCTGTTCGCAAACGATTGAAGATGGATGCTGACGATAGGCCGAAGATATCTCTCTGGGTTTGTTAGACCGTTGCAAATAGTGTTTTACAGCAAAGCTGACACGAACGCAGGGTATTCTCAAGTCTATGATAGGCAAGGACATGACGAAGATGACTCTACCAGTGTCTTTTAATGAACCAACCTCGCTATTGCAACGTGTCGCAGAAGATATGGAATACACCGATCTGCTTGACACAGCCGCCGACCGAACTGATCCAACAGAGCGGATGGTATACGTTGCGGCATTCGCAGCGAGCGAGTATGCTTCGACCATAGGTCGCGTTGCGAAACCGTTCAATCCTCTACTGGGTGAAACCTACGAATATGCTAGGCCAGACAAGGGCTATCGCTTCTTCATCGAGCAAGTCAGCCATCATCCACCGATTGGTGCAGCTTGGGCCGAGTCGCCCAAGTGGGACTATTATGTAGGAGATGTCTCATCTCGGTCTGGAGTCGAGCTGACAGTTCTGAAAGGGCGAATCTGCAGTGAAATCGAAATTCTACGGCAAATCCTTCGATATCAACCCACTAGGGACTTGGTTCCTTAAGCTTCGGCCTGCCTCCGGAGGCGAAGAGCTGTATACCTGGAAGAAAGTCACGTCGTCCGTTGTTGGTATCATCACTGGTTCGCCTACCGTAGACAACTACGGCCTCATGGAAATCAAAAACTGGACCACCGGCGAGGTTTGCACACTTGACTTCAAACAGCGAGGTTGGAAAGCGTCCTCTGCATTCCAGGTGACTGGCAAAGTTTTAGACGCCAACGGTAGGACGAGGTGGAGCATGGGAGGCCGCTGGAACGACAAAATCTATGCTCGTCTCACCCCCGGCTTCGAAGGCACAGTCACACCTCCGCCAGGCCAGTCGCGGACTTACGAGCCAGGCTCCACGCAGGCGTTCCTCGTTTGGGAAGCTCACACTCGCCCCACGGGCATCCCATTCAACCTTACGCCCTTCGGCCTCACTTTGAATGCCCTCCCAGAAAGGCTGCGCCCAATCTTACCGCCGACCGATACCCGGCTCCGACCGGATCAGCGCGCTATGGAAGACGGCGAGTATGACTTCGCTGCCACGGAGAAGAACCGGGTCGAAGAGAAACAGAGGGCGAAGAGGCGGGAGCGCGAAGAGAAGGGGGAGGAGTTTGTGCCTAGGTGGTTCAGTAAGGGGAGGTGCGATGTCACTGGGGAAGACTACTGGATTACTAACGGGGAGTATTGGCGGGTGAGAGATGGGGTTAGTAGAGGCGGGAGGTGGGAAGGTGTCGAGGAGATCTTTTAAGGCGGTCGTAGCGGTGATGGAAAAAAGCAGAGTCCTAGCAGTCACGAGCCGTGGTCGACTCGATCATGAGACGGAGTCCGAGAGTGCTAACCATGCCGTTGGCCCGATTATAGCATCATGAGCTCTACGCTTCTTCGTATCAAATATACTTTCACCTGTGCAATTCTGTGCAGCTCAATTGGCCCTTCCTGCGACGGAGTAATGGCCTTTTATGTTTAACGTAGCCATAAGGGCCTGTTATCTCTCGTCCCGTTCCACCCGTATCACTTGGTTCGAGGCATGGGTTGGAGTTTGAGTAAGGCTTCGCGATAGCACGGTTGGGAAAATGGCAACACTGTTTATGCTTGTGACATCCAGCAAATGAAACACATGGTAAAATAATTCAGTTGCGTGTTGAGTAGACTAGGACCTGCTATGTATTCCTACGCCACCCCTCCGATTTCCGCTACCATAGTAACCTTTCCCGGTGCAGATGTCTTTTGATGGATATGTTCCGCCCGTGTCTGATTGGGCCGGCGGAGCTGACGACTGCCCAGTCTGTTCGAGACTTTAGGACCTCGTGTCGCGCTAGAACGGCAGTCGGGACTGCCGTGGCCACTTAAGCTTATCACTAGCGTGCACCGCGTATTGAGCACGAGGCACTTGGAGGTACGGGGAAGGTACATCCATCCTTGGCTCTGTCGCTCTATCGCTCCATCGAGCGCGCTGTGTTTGTCGTCTGGTCCCTCTGATGTTGGTAAATAGACGTCCGGAGAGGACGTTATCAGGACTTCTGTCACGGAACGGTCTGTTATCAAGGCTGAAGACAGGACGTTGGTGCTTTCTACTCGTCCTCGTTCAGCCCACGGCAGGAGTTATCTCCGTTCAAACGCTCTTTATCTCCATTATTGCCAAGAAACGAGCAGTCAAACCCAACTCGAATCGAGGCATTCGGCCACGTTCATTGGCTTCCACACCCCGCAATCGGTGCTTTATTTCCCGTCTCAACTTTCTGAAAGACCAACACAGCTCAGCTCTCTGCTTAGCTCCTGTCGAACCCATATAGCGTTGAGCCGGATGACCATAACATTGAAAGGGTCACTAGATTGGCCAAAGTGAAGAGACCTAGGATCGATCCTCCAAGATCCAGCTCCTGGTGGTCTGTGACTTACGCAATAATGGCAGGGCCATACGAAGATGACCGTTTCCTTGGCTCTTCAATGGCTCGAATCAAGGGGTGCACGCCCATCTGGCTCCGGCAGCATGGCCATCCAGGCATGGGCCCTCAGCGCTCTCCGCTATATCCGAATTAAAGAGGAAGCCTCCTGGGGCTGAGATGGCACTACGCAGTGCCTTTCAAAAAAACCTATAGCTGGACACCTTCCATCAGCATCATCGTTGAAAGATCTAAAGCTCTTTCTGCTAACGTATTCTTTTGTCTGCTTACTGTCCCTACTTCAACCGCCATGCGCGTCCAACTAATATCCGCAGTCTTAGCCGTAGCCGGCATTGCCGCTGCGGCTACATCCAGTATTAGGAGCTGCACTGCTGATAACTGCCTGAGAGGTGAGCGCGCTTGATAGCTTCAATGGCAGTCCAAGTACTGAGCGATCTTCAGCTGTTCAGGCTACAGATTCTCCGATCCGGCGCGGAAGCGCAGGCTGTTCGTCATACTTTATGAAAACTGTCACTCCAGCTACAATGTAGGTGGAGCGTTAGAGAGGCATGTTAGGGTTGATTTCTATTCTTAGCAGTACCGTCACCCAGACATCTACGGCCCTCAATACGGCCACAGCGGTGACAGATGTGACCTCCCCAACGACGGTTGTTGCGATTTTTACAGTGGCAGTACCGGTCACTGCAACCACGCTGCTCCCGGTAACGATCGCGGTGACGGTAACGCCGGTGGCTACACCGGTATTGTTCTTACCTGCTTCGCCGCTGACAGTACATCAACCGTGGTCCTTTCTGGCCGGAAATGCAGCGCTAGTGTCGACGCCAGCATCATCCCTATTGTAGTCCGGAGAATTATCCGTGAGCCCTCGCCAATGTTTGATGCGGCCGCTAGGGACCGTCAGTGGTATGCGCCGACGCCTTTCTGCTAGTAATTTCTGCCTCTTCCATTTCACTCTATTCCATTTCCTCTGTTTCAGTACTATCCTTTTTCTCGGTCTCAGAACACTCCTCCTACCCTCCGGTGTAGAAATCTTCCTCCGTATAGTCCGACTGCTCCATGTCGTCGAGGTTTTCCAGCTCCTTGTTGCTAGCCCGCATATCCCATCCCCAGAATCCATCACCATTCAAACCCTCTGCGGCCTTTGCATGGGTAATTTCGCAGTGCCTGTTGTACCAGGTAATGAGCTTCTTTTGCTCACCGTAATCTTCGGAGTCCAGACCGGCAGGCTCCAGGAGCGCTTCCTGGAGCTCAACTCATTCATCTGCACCCTGCTTATCCTCTCCAGCCGGATGCCCTTCACCGCCGATACACGTCACTATATCTGTAGTGTTGTGTGCTCGGCCAATGATCTCAACCGTGTGGTATCATTGGTTCGCGCCCTCATAGCCATATCTGATCTTTCACTTCGAATCCGTATTGTGTTGAGTGCGGCCATTGCAACGCGCTCTCAATTGCGCAATGTAAATCCTAGAGCATAAAGGTGAATGGGATTGAAAGCAGCCGCGTGACAGTAGGACATCTGGATTTGTCGACGTGAATCTGTGCGAGGTAGTTGGGTGCAGGTGCACCGCTTGGGATGGTAGAATAGTCCTCTTCAATCCACGATACTGGAGTTAGCGATCTTGAACGCATGACATGAGGGATCCTCATTCGTTCTATTAGATTATACGAGGATGGAGGTGAGCTTTCGAATAGTATACAGTCAAGTCGAAGATACAGCGCGTCATAGGCTTGCCAAGACACTAAAACGCCTTGTCACGTGAGGACAGTACGGCAACGTCAGGGTCAAAATAAGTAACAGTCCTAAGTAAAGGGATCCAGGCGCCCCCAGCAACGAGTGTACAACAGACTGCAAATTCTGGAAGTCTGGTGACTGCAGATCATGGAGCTCAGAGATTTCTACATCTCACGGAGTCTGTATGCTCAAGGTCTGAGCAACCCCATCACGTGCCTCTGCCTACGGAGTACCCTGTGTGGCCACAGCGTTACCCCTCCCCCCAGCCTTCTCAGCATGTGCCCCGGAGCTACATTACTTACCCCTTCAATTATAGGATTCATATTTAAAGAAACGTTCGAAACGTTTAATTTCGAAGCTTTCAAACAAGCTGATTCCTGCGACCTCTGCGTGGTTGCTTTCTCCGAGTACTCTTTACTAATTGTGTCACAGACTCGGCCCTTGATCTCCGCCTCTGCCTCTGCCGCCTCCGCCTCTGCTGCTCCTACCTCTGCTGGCCCCTGCCTCTGCCGCCCCTGCCTCTGCCGCCCCTGCCTCTACCGCCGCCCAAGTCTTGCAAGGCCTCGTCCTACAGTTGTGGGGTGAATCGCAGCTTCAGCTCCTGAATCTGCAGCTTCCTTCTGGCTGTGCGTTCTGCTTCTCTGACCCTGCTAGCGCCGGTCGGATGGCGAGACCCACCGCCGAGGCGGCGGAGGCAGCGGGTTGACTTAGCTGTGGGGGGGGGGGGCTCTTCAGGGTGGAGGGGTGGTGAGGGGAGCGAGAAAATGAGTGAGAAAATGAGTGAGAAAATGAGTGAGAGAATGAGTGAGAAAATAAGTGAGAAAATGAGTGAGAAAATGAGTGAGCAAATCAGCGAGGGAATGGGTTAAAAAGTGAGCCAAAGGGGCTTTATATGATGCAGCAGGCTTCATCCGACTTCAGCGCCAAGGGGGGGGAGAGAACGCCGCATTCTAACTCACAAGAGTGGGGCTTTACGCCGCAGTCTGAAGTGTGAGGCACGGTACTCCACAGTCCGAAGCACATGAGGGGGAGTGTTCAGGGGTAATGAGCCGCAATGCAACAACCTCTGACCCTACGCCTGGCAGGATCCCTTATCTCAGCGTTCAGTGATTCAGTGACAATGCATCAGTTATGCACCGCAGCTACGTTTATCTGAATGCCATGAATTGTAAGTAAGTGACTGACCTAACTGTACGGTCCTAGCCATATGGATTTCAAGAGCTTGCCAGTCTTTTCATGCAGAAAAGCGTGCTCGCTCCTTTTAAATTTGCCTAAACACCTCACTAAGGCAATCGCTATTCCCAGAACAAGGTGTCACAGGAGGTCTTCAGTATGAGCATACTGTTAAATGAGGCGTATGCTCATGTGAGCAGTCTGCACCTTGCCACACCAGCTTTCTGAGTGGGAATGGCCGTAGGTTTGACGTGTCCTTGATGGCGCTTGAAGCCTCAATATGCTTGTTTGCCTATAGGCTACACTGCCCTAGTGTGGATGTTTCTCAGCGATAGTGATTTCAAGAGATTCCCCTTTGCTATGCCACAAGAGTCTGTTTCTCAACTTCACACTGCAATCTCTTTTCTGCACTTTATTCCTCAAGTCTCCCCTGGTCATAGTGCGTTGAACAGGAATTTTATGTCTTTGTTGCTTGTTACCTTCTTAATCAATGAATCAATCCCAGCGTCGCGACAGCATTAGGTTTGATGAAGGCCTGGAGCCGGTCAGCTATCATGAGGGAGCCGTCCGTCAACCCGCAGGCATCGGGGCGCTACCCTCTGGAGACCACGGTCTGGAGACCGTACCGGCGGAGAATCCCTATCTAAATCAGTATCCTCAGGTATCGTTTGGAAAGGAGGACAAAGAAGTCTGTCATATCAATACCAATCCGTCTGAAACGAATCGTGTCCTACCAAGCAACTCAAAGCCGCGTCGGCGCTCTAAACGAAAATGGTGGTGGATGGCTGCTATTATAATAGGCACGATTTTCATTGGCATCACTGTAGGAATAGTAGAAGGCTTGCGGCACAAGAGAAGGTAAGCCCTGATCAGTAATCCGGGGATGACCCACAAAAGATGGCTCTACAAGTCTAACACAACAAAAGCGCTGGAAGAAATACTCCAGCGGCAGCTTCAGCCAGCAACAACACATCAAACCATACTATATCAAGTTCAAGCCGTGCTACATCAACGTCAAGCTATACCATATCGACGCCAACCCCCACTGCCCCAGACTTGTCAACCACTGGGGCATTTAATGGCACAGGACTTAGCATGGTTTCGCCTGAAAACATCTTTGATCGAATATCCGTGTACTTTCAACATTTCTCCGGCGAAATACGATATTCGGAAGTGACAGACAGCGGGTGGTCAGGCGGCGGAAGTGCGCAGACAGTGACTTCGTCCAACGTTAAGAACCGTACCCAATTGGCAGGAGTATCTGGCCAATGGGGCAATGTGTGGACTGTGAGGGCTTTTCTTCTCGTGATTCTTATTCTCCGGTCTTTGCGCCAGAAGCTGATTCTCGAAAATATCAGACATACTTGTTCTACGTTGATGCCTCAGGAATTGTACAAGACGTCTTTCAAAGTAATAGCAGCAACAGCAGCCGCACTTGGTTACCCGGCAATCTTGGCAGCCTCAATATTCGGGTCTCTGACTCTCCAAAAGCAGCACTTGAGGCCTGTTGGGTCTCACAGTCTGTTCCTGGTGTAGGAAATATCGGAGACCTGGGATTATATGTCGGTGAACAAGACGGGCTCATCCATGAATACACGTGGGACGTTATCGCTAACAAGTGGTACACCGGCTACATCTTCCCGAATAGCAACGGCAACGGCGGCGCCGCATGTTGGGGTGGAGAATTGTCGTACCTTTACATGCAAAATTCCAATTATGAATTACAACTCTTTTGGAAAGACATCAATCCTGATGCAACCAATAGCACGACCCATCCCCTTGGTATCTGGAATCCAGGTAAGAACCGTTTCCCATCGCAACGGACTAAAGCTCGCATTATCCCATTTAACCCCCCAGAATTAACCCGTTCTTCAACCAGGCCCCACAGCCGTCGGCACCGACATCCGGCCCAACTCCTCCTCGGCCATGTCTTACTACGCATACTACCAAGACACGAAGAACCAAATCTTCGGCATCTTCCCTAACGCGACCGCCGAGAACTCTTACTGGGGCACACCCTTCCAGGTCGGCAGTGTGACAGCCATGCCGGGCACGGCCATCGAGACCCAGACCTTTTTCCCCTCAAACCATTCGCCATCGGGGATTTATGTGTTTTTTCAGACCAATGCCTCGGATGTGGTGGTCTATATTAGGGAGCAGTGGGGAGGCCCTTGGTCTAATACTTATGTGCCTGTGGGATAGGCATGGGATTGGAGGGGTTGGAGGGGAGTGCATTCAGGATCAGGTGCGTTGGTTGTTACTGATTTGCATCTTTTGCTGAAGTTGTGTGAAGGACCTGTCTACGAGTAATAGATCGGTTTATGCATTACCCCTTATAGGTAGCTCGTGACCTAGACAACAATCATTTCGATGCAGATATGCCCCTAGTACGATTAAGAGGAACATTCTGATCAACCGTCTCCCAATTATCCCAGATGGTCTGAGGGAGAGTAATCAGCGGATATGATCGCATTTGCAAATAAGAGTCGCCAAGAATGTCTTTGTCGGACCCATTAACTAGGTTCATCGTTATCCCTGTGACGTTCACCATAAGTGATAAATAACAGGAGCCGTCATAAACACTTCGAGCTTGAGGATTAGATAAGGCCTACTGTGACTGCTTGAACCCTGAAATCCACCCCGATAAGCGACTGTGCCGCCTCTCCTGCTGACACTCCTCATAATCAGTGATGTCGGCGCTGCTGCTGATGCTGCTGCTGCTATCAACGTCTTACCCTCTACAACAGCTCCTCTCTGCCTCTGCTGCCTTCACTGTCTCTGTCAAGCAGCTTTCATTTCCTGTATGACCACTTTTTCTAGCTGAAACTGAGACCTGACGAGGCTCATTGACAAGGTTGTACGCAGGTGAATGATTACTCACATAGTTTATCAAGGCCTTCAAGACTCATGGCGACGGCGTTGACATGAAACAGCAGCCTTAAGAAAGCATGTCCTCACTGAATGGTATTTTATTACTGGGCTACCTTTATTCCTACTTGGGGTTGGCGTTCACGTCCGTATGGTCGCTCATCCAAAACATAGTCTATCTGACCGTCGTGCGGCAACTCTTTACTCAGCAACGGAATGTGCTTAGTGTCAGCTTGCACGGTTTCTCTGATCATAAATCTTAGGGTGCGTGCCGCAACCGGCGAGAGGAGGTCTCAAATTCCAATGGAAGTTTTCCCCCTTTCAGACATCAGACCTGTAGTGGGCTATTCTGCCACTCCACAAAGGAGTTGTGTCTCGTTTTACTGTATAATTCACTTATACACTTGGCATCCTGCGCCTTCACTTCCCTTATGTCCCTCTCTTGGTGGGGCCCGTGGAGGGCCTCATCCTTCCCCCCTATAGATATCCCAGCAAGCTGGAAAGAACATAACAGATTTCATTTCGCAACGGAAACGCCATCTTCAAATATACGATGAGGGTGTCTTATCATTTTTGGCTCACAGTGGGTCTGTTGTTTCTTGCTATTCTATTTTACAGCCATTTGGAAATTGTTCGGTCGTCCTGGAAATCCTATCAGACCATACGCAAGTACGACGGCCAGATAGCAAGTATTGATTTTAAGAACTCTACCTCAAGTCTTATGGTCGCTACCACAGAGACTGAACACATCACCTCTACCGTGTCTCCACCCTCAAATCCCACTGAGACGCCCGCTGCCCCGACCCCATCAAACAAAATCATTGTCGTTGGGAAGTTGACCACGGAAAATACTACCTGGATTGAGGAGGAGCTATCTGAGTTAGTGATGCGCTGCCTTTGGTGACAATTCTCTATCTTTACTGACAATGTGCGTCGCCATAGCTGGCAAAATGCTATCTATAGCGTGGACAATCTAACCGCGCCACTTCACACGTCGGTGAACAAAGGGAAAGAATCGAATGTCTACCTTACCTATATCATCGAGAACTACGAATCTCTCCCTGGCACTATCGTATTCCTTCATGCCCACAGGGATGGCTGGCCCACAGGCTGGCACAATGACGCCAGTGACTACAGCAACGTGCTCTCTGTACAAAATCTGCAACTCGACTTTATCCAAGAGAACGGATATGCAAATCTCCGCTGCACATGGGTTCCTGGCTGTCCATCCGAAATCCGGCCATTTCGACAGTCGGACACCGAGGGCGAGAGGCACGTTCCCGAGGAAATCTTTCCGGGCGTATGGAAGTACATGTTCGGCGATCTAGCAGTCCCTGAGGAAGTGGGGACTCCGTGTTGTAGTCAGTTTGCCGTGTCGAAAAAGCAGGTCCTGCGGAGACCCAAGGAGGACTATATTCGTTATCGAAACTGGGTCTGGGAAACGCCTGAAGAGGATGAGGTGAGTGGAAGGGTTATGGAATATCTCTGGCATGTTATTTTCGGGCGCGAAGCGGTCTAGTAAGTCCTTCCATCTTCTATTAAAATACTATACTCTAACTCAAGTAGTTGTCCCATACCTAACCAATGCTATTGTGATGTATATGGGAGGTGTTGATGTTCCGCTGGTATAAGATCTCAGTTGCCATTTATAATTACCGGATATTTTGTTTTGGACTCGGTGCCGGGCGGACGTCAAGAAATAGGATGCATTACACTGGCGCGTACTTTAAATCCTTTAGCAGCTGTGATTAGGATGACTCATCCTTCCGCTCAAAGAGGTGAAGATACTCGGAAAGTTGCATGTATGATTTCAAAATCAGCATTTCCACTAAGTATGGCTAAACCATATAGCAGACCCTGACTATGCCTATATAATGAGCTTTAGAAATCATACCTATGCATGACTAAGCCTATGTTTAAGAGTCCCTGGGTATACGCATATTTATTCCCAACCTCAGATACCCTTCCCATACCCATACCCGCGACCAACGCGTAGGTCGTAACAAAAACCGTGCCAAGCACCACCTCAACTCCGCCCCATCCCATCACCCCTCTTTATCCTCCTCGCACCCATCCCACCTGCCCCCATCCAACCCCGTAACCTGCACAACCCCAAACGTCCTCTCCAAATGCTCCCTCGTCCTCTGACAAACCACCTCATCCCTCCAAACGCCACTACACCCAATCCGCTCCATCACCATCCACATATCCCGTTCAGGATCAACATCCCACCCCTCAAACCCCAACTTTTGATCCCGATCCCACGCCTCCACCCCCGGCAGACTCATCAACCGCTTCGCGTTCCGCAACATGCTGTAGATTCCCTCCGACGGGTTCTCATAGCGCCCTTGGAAGGCGGCGCCCCGGTGCGTGCTGTCGTTGCGGCGGGCTTGCTCGGCGGGGTCTTCGGCGTAAGTGCCGCACATGAAGTGGCGGATGTCCCATTTGACGATGTTGCAGTGTAGGAACAGGGGGCGCGGGGGGTCGGTTCCGTTGGGGGAAGTGGGGTCGTATTGGATCATTGAGATGCCGACGCCGACGGGGCGGTTCTCGACGAGTGTAGAGACGGGGTGCGGGACGAGGAGCCAGAAGGCGTTGAGGGCACGGAGAGCGATCGGGAAGGTGTCTTTGTCGACCCAGTCGGCGTCGCCTTGGGTTATGAGGGTGTAGTAGTATTTGGGGCCGTGGAAGTTGTAGTAGGCTGAGAGGCAGAGAGTCTGTTCAAAGACGAAGCCCGTTAGATAAGCCGCAGTTTGGGTTGCATTTCGTGCAATGTGTGATGGACAAGTGACTTGGGACGAAAACGGGTGTCTTACCTTCCAATGCCTCTGCTTATCCCACAGCATCTGACCCGCCTCCACGGTCTGCATATCTGATGGAGCCTGTGCGACTACGTCACTAGTTCCAGTGATATACCCGGTCCTTGGCGACTCTGTGCTCTTCCAATAATCCGGCGACAGAATCGCCCCAGCCTCCTGAAACTCTTTCGAATCAAAGATCGCCTCTGGTTCTCTGGCCGGAATATTATCAGCGTCCAAACACAGGAATTCTCGAAAAGATGAAACAAAGATTGAAGCAACTTTGAACTGAAAACCTTCAGTGAAACCAGAAACATCCACATAATCACTCAGAAGCCGACAGCTAATGCCCTCCCGCGCAAGATTCTCCCATAATCCAATTGTTTTCTCGCTGCTGTCTTTCATCCATGCTTCCGCAGGTAACGTACCTCTTACATGCTGTAGTGTGCCTAGAGACGTCGTTTGGACATCAGAGTACACACACCAATCACCATCACTATCCCGTGACGATTATACAGTTGTCCTGTGTAGGCGGGAATGTCTTGAACGAATGTTGCATGCGTCGCCCGCGCTGCTTCCATCTCTTCCGGACTGATAGATAGCCAATTCTCGGTCGTCTTCCAGTCTGACGGAGCAGGCATATCGAGCGGGCTACCGGGACGTGGGAACACTTGAGGGGGCTTGTGGGCGTCGAAGAGTTTCACGAGGTCCCCCCATAGCTTCGAAGCTGCAGCAGCATCTGCAATTGGGGGCGAAACAGGCAAAGTGTGACACCCAGGCGAAGGGGTAGGTGCAAACATCGTGATAGGACGAATAGGAGTGCTGTAAATGCAGTGTCCAAAGAGAGAGATGATTAGGACGGCACATCTGATCGTTGATAAACACCTCCATGATTGGTGCTGATTCTGGAAAAACGTGACGGTCAGAAGACATGCAGTGTTCCTCAAAGCCCTAACATAGGAACATCAACTTGCACGTGCTTAGCTGCGTCGATGCCATGCTCAACAAGTGCGCAACCTTTGAGTAGTCGACCAGCTACCTAGCTGGCCCTTGTGGCTAAGGGTTCAATCTGCAGAGGTTCCCTTCCCTCCTCATCATGAGCGGAACCTAATGGCGCTTGTACGTTCTCGCGTCCTGCGCCCCCTAGCATGTACTCCGCACAATTAGTCCGCGCAAAACCCTTCTACCATAATATCTCAAGCTCGGCTAGGAAGTCTCCCGCCTTCTCTATACCTTTGGTGTACACCAACAGCTCAGCAGATCCCACGTCATATACATTACGGTAGATCTTCTCGTGCCCCTTTCGAACAAAGTTGAAAAGTCATCGCTCACCTCCATTTGCTCTATCAACTGTGAGTTCTCGTTCCTCTAAGTAAGGTTTGCGGGGGTCTCGTGCTCAGCATTATTAGGATCCGTATCTCATTCCTTCCAACTCAAGTATATCATCGTAGCCCATCTCAGCCGGCCTTTCATCGCCCAGTTCAATCCCACGATACTCTCCCGGGAGCTCCTGTACCTCGACCGGAACGAAGTTGTGTGATATGTGACGACTGTGATCTCTGCTTGTGGCTTCGCTTGAGCCTGGGATGTTGGAAGGCTCAGCTCGCTTTGCTTGTTTGGCTTTGCGAGCTTTGCTAATGTAAATCCAAGTGATTACAAGAAGAAGTACAAGCGCTGCACCACCGATCGCGGCACCAGCTATGCTGCCCGCAACAGCTCCACCGTTTAGACCTTGCGACGCTTTTGATGTGGGTGACGGAGGTGCAGGTAATGAGGAAGGGGCTGGAGAAGTGACAAGAGATGAGACGTGAGTTGAAGGGATGTCTGAAGATGATGAGGATTTGTAAGGCACAGTAGAGGCTGCGACAGAAGTTGTAGAGGTAATAGAAGTCGTTAAGGAGATTGATGAGAGACCCAAAGATGAATTGATGGCTAAAATAACGGTAGAAGTCCGAAATAAAGTGGAAGAGGCTGTAGAAGGGAAAGCGGAGGTTGAGGAAGAGGGAGTAGCCGGCGTCATAGAATAAATGAACGTCCCGCTAAAAGTGCCGCACCCAAGTGCTGTAATTGGCCCTGGGTAAATATTTGTATGGCACATGGGGCTCTCACTTGCACTAATGTATCAATCAGCGACTCATGCAGATACATCATAAACCTGATTATAGGACAGCTGACCAGCAAGTCACCATAGGCGCAGTAAGAGTGTACGAACATAGCGTCCCGGGGGTGGCCGCATAGTCAAGACACCCCACTATAAAGCGGCCACTGGGGAATCCGTCTTGGGCAGAGCAAGATAGGTAGGTGTTTCCAGTGTAGCTGGTGCTTGCGCAACCATAGTTTGGCCCGCAGTAGTCCCAATGGTCTGCAGTGCTTTGTTATTAGCTTTGACTATCAACTAGTCAAGATTGCTTATAGCTGTTACATCCTCCCCCAGATTCCGTAAACATCCCGCATACGTTCTCACTGGGAGTTGTTTGTCGCTTTTCCCGGCTGGGTTGAGTATTCCGCGCCGCCATGAGAGCCAAGACCTGACTGGGAAGTATCGTCATCAACAACAACGAGATAAAATTTGGACACATGTTGTCTAATGTAGTATAGACTCGAATCCACAGAAGGGAAGCTGCAGAGTAAGAACGGGAAGAAACAGCTCTTAAGGACAGTATTCATCTTGGAGGAAGCTCTACACATGCCGCACGCAAGGCTTGTCCATAGTGTTTTATCCTTTCGTTGCCTCATGCTGTGTGGCAGAGGAAATCACACAGCGCTCGGAATGAATGGACAGTCTGCAGCAACAGCTTTTGCCTCGCCGCTGGGTTGCGTGCAAGGGGTTCTCTCTATCAAAGGAGCAAGATTTCTTGAGCGGTCGTTGGATTTCCAACCGGTGTATTTAAACCCAACCAATTAATACCAGCAGCGCAAGCTTTCAGAACGACTAAGCCGAACACTCAGCCCACACCGTTCTTAAGTTTGCAGCCCAGAGCCCCTGAGCCTCTGCAAGACGATAGAGAGAGCAATCGAAGCGTGATAACAGCGCCCGTTCCATAGTACGATGAAGCTGCTTTGCTCATATTTAGCTCGAACAGAGCTGCCGATTCGTCAAACCAATACCTATTGTCCTGTTTGACGTCATTAGTTCCACAACCGGAATGACCCGCTCACTTTTCTCGCTCCCCTCTCGCCTTGCCGCCATCATCTTCTCCAACTAAGACCATTGGCATTGGGAAAGCAGAGCGCAGAAATTTATCGATTCGGAATGAGGCCCCATCTACCGCTGACCACTGTTGCTTAGACTTCGTCAAATAACGATTTTGAGTGTGATTATCCCTGCGACGAAGCACGTGCTCTGCCAACGCTCTTCGAGAATTCACATTCAAAGGATTGCAAAAGAGCCTTGCTCCTTCAACCTTGCGGTTCCATCCTGTGCTGCGACCAAATGCCAATGATCCTGCCAATGATAGTCGTCGAGTCCAAAGCGAGCAGGGCCTCTATTGCTCAGGAGTACATTCCTGGACACAGCATAGCGATCTTTGTCGAGAAGCATAGCCGGATTTATGACCATGTGATAGCATGTGTCGCGCGACAGTATCGAAAGAGATGGGACTGTTGTCCATTAATATGTACGACCCTATGAAGGTTGCTGTGTGTATATACATATACGCCGGCTGAATGTAAAAGGCTATGAGGCCTGCCTCCCAGAACGCCTCAAAACTTTCCGTCTTGAATAATGGTATCTTGAACGAAAGTCTGAAAGAAAAGATATGCTCTTAAATGTCAACATCGCACTCGATCAAGCATATAACCAGTACTCGGCCGCATATTGGACCACGAACGCTGCCGGTTGCCCTGCACAGGTAGGTGGTGGAACGCCCCCAGCGGTATTGAGCCTGTAGACCTCCTGCACGACCCCCTCCGAACCTTCCACCACCACCGCCTGCAGTTGTAACCAGGGCACGTTGCCATACCCAACGATTTTCGAGCTCGCGGTCGCTGGCGCCACGGATGCTGCCTTCTTCTTGCTGTAGGTGACGCCGAAGTCGCCGTTGCTGGTCACGAGATTGAAGGTGGGGGTGGTGAGATCTGAAAAGTAATGGTAGCCGGAAAGAAGAAGGTTGGAAGGCGCCAGTGAATTCGAGCTGGTTGGGACTGGGTACGCGAGAGCGGCAGCAGGGAGCGTGGCCAGGATATCGGGGTATAGTGCTGCAATGCATGAAGCGTTGAAGAGAGTTGCTATGGCACCGTTGGGGGCAGGGACGTCGGCGGACGTGTTGGATGCGCATGTGTAGTTCTATGGAGGATTAGTACATCTGGGGTGGTAGAGCGAAAGTGAACGAGAATACTGACTTGGGTTCCTCGGCCGATTGCGACATGGTATACGGAGAGGCCAGGCGAAGGCGACGGTAGAGGCGTAGGAGCTGTCGGCGGAGCCGCTGACGCGACGTTACAAGCCGGAGCAGTCGAAACTTTGATCCCTTTCTTCACCGCAGCAACACGCCTGCCCACGGCACTGTAATAATCCCGTACAGGCGCTGGCCAATCATGGTTTTCTCGTGATGCAATGGAAGCCGAGGCAGCCAAACTGCTAAGTACAGTGACGAAGAGTAGTGTGCAATGCATGATGAGGTTGGAAAGAGGCACAGCCTGATTCGGGTTCGGAGAGGGTCAATTGCTTCGACACGACAGTAATAGCAATTGATGATGGCGAGCAGTGAGTGCGATAATATATCGGTCATGATGATGCTTTATGTAGAAGGGTGTCACAAGGTGTGCTATTGTGGGCATTGAAACGGTCGAAGATGAGAGGTCTATAAACAGCTGTGAGGGCGCCGACGCGCCGTGGGCGCATACAGGTACCTTAGGAGGGGGAAGCCAGTGCAGCAGGGGAGCGAGGGGTGCTCTGATTCGTCCCGACGGCGGAAGCGAAGCATTAGAGCGGGCGGCTCCACTAGCGTACCCGAAACGTGGAGAGCCTCAGCCAGGCTTCATTTGCAGCCAATGGCTTGGTCTTGGCCATTGCTCGCGTGCTGCCGACGACGCTGATTTGCTCCGTGCTTCCTCGTAGGCTCTTGATCATGCACCTGACACTTCATACGGCGACAAAGGCGACCCCTCAGTGGACACGACAGCTGACGTACAGTTGGTGAAGTTTGCACTGCTGCTGTCTGTTGGTCCCGGCTTCTCGCCTCGGTCGAACAACAAGGTTATCTTTAGCGTTGGTCTGTTACTGTGATTTGCCCGCGTCCTCAGTGCTTGGAGCCAGCTGTCAGGCTGTTTTTAGCCGACCGTGAAGATCCACCCCGGCGCTTCGGAGAGCTTGGAATGCTTGAGCATTGCTATACTGGGACTGAACGTCGTGCTAGACCGTGACCGGCGGAGAATTAACTGCCAAACACGTATGATCCATGTATGGCAGTCCTGGCAAATGCGACCGTGGCTTTTCGGATCCAAGGCTCGTGCGACCTAACAATCATAATCTAGGCCCTTCAACAGCCAAGCTAAGAGCGGACAGAGGGAATGGAAAGCAGTTCGAGCGGTTGCGAACATCAGGCTCGATCAGGAACTAGTGCGGGTTGGAGCACCACAAGGATCTTCTCGTTTGAAGCTAGCTTACTTAGCTCAGATGGGATCGGCCTGGAAACCCTCTTGGTGCCAGTCACCGTGGTGTGCATCAGCCCCGGGAGTGTTACCAAGGCCACCACCTCCGACCACGGACGCTGCTGCCTCGCCCAGGTTACTGGCATGCTTTTCAATGTCGGCCGTCTGCATCCAGTAAAGCATGAGGAAGATTAAAACGTGTAACGCCAAGCAATAGGCTGCAAACAAGTTTCTGCTGGTCCTGTTGGCCAATACCATGCGGGTAATGGAAAACACAACACGTTCAGGCAAGCTCATCCGCTTGTACGCTCTAGTTGATTCGCGGCCACGAAATGCGGCAAAAGGAGAGATGTTGGATTCGTACGCCGACCGATACCTGTCCAAAGACAGACTAGATGGCGTATCCGATGACATCTGAATTGCAGTGGAATGAGGATCCCGCGAATACGCCGTCGCCGAAGATGACTGCTGTCCTCTGTTGTAAGTCGAGACATAACGAGTTTTTTCGTACAAGTTCAGATTGTCTTTCTGCAATGATGCGATTTCCTGACGCAAGGTAGACACCGTGCTGTACTGCTTCGACAGCTCCTCCTCTAGCTGAGAGTTCTTCTGCTTGAAGCGGTCTCTTTGCGCTTGGACCATGGGTAGTATCCCAGAGCCACCGCCTACTGGCTCTCCGGCGCGAATTGCTTCCAGTGTGTTCTGAGGGCTGCCATGTGGATCAAAGCCAGAGATGATCGACGATGTTGGGGATGCTCTCCCCCGACGACCAGCAAATGAGCTTGCAGCATACGATGGATAGCGCGAAGTATATGTCCCAGCCGTCGACATGGCTGACGATGGGAGGTTATTCGAGCTGCCTTCTTGGACCCTAGCAAGGTCATTCTCAAGGGTAGCATTCAAATTTTGGCAGCGTTCGAGCTCTGCGTTAGTGCTCGAGAGAGTTTCCTGCAACTCCCCGACTTGTTGCTGTAGCTGCTGATGCGATACCCTTAGCACAGCCATCTCATCACCGAGCTTCTTATTCCGAGCCAGTAATAACTGTTCTAGGGTCTCTTTCTTATCTTTCCCGATTGCTCCGTTGCTTGTGCCGTTACTGTTTACCGCTAATGGCCCGCTAGTCATCACGTCCGTATCTAGGTCGTCTTCATCCCCAGTGGAAAACTCGATAGACTGGAACAGCTTGTAAGCGGCATAGCACCTTCTACAAGGGACAGCCACACTACCTTGAAAACCTCCAACTCCCTCTTGATATTTGGATAATCACTCCACTGTTGGATCCGCTTCCGTAGATCTTCTCTCTCACGCTGTAGGACTTGTACATCTTTCTCAACGGCGCGTAGACGTCCGTCCCATTTCCTCGTTTCGGTATCCCGTTCTAATTTCGCAGCATCTAGTTTCCGGAGAAGGACTGTATTCTCGGACTGTAAGTGAGTGAAAGCAGGATCGTCCTCAACCGCGGGCCTTTGTATGGTATGTGATGAGGACTGCGCAAGCTCGAGCCGAAGCTGTTCGTTCCTCGCCTCAACCTCGGCAAGCCGATGACTCGTTCTTTCCAATTCAGAGCTCACAATCTCCAGTTCTGCCGCACTTGCAGAAGCCCGCTGGCCATCATTATCACCATCCTCACCGCGCCCCAGTCGCTGTGCAACCTCATAGCTAGCTTTGATCTCATTCAAAAGCCGCTCCTGCTTTTCTAACTTTTCTTCCAAGCTCCGCTCTTTCGCTTCCCAGTTATCTTTCTTCTCGTCAATCACGGCTTGCCAAGACACCTCAATCTCTTTCGCCCTGGATTCCTGCGATACTTCCAAGGCCTTTCGTGTGTTACGTTCCTGTTCCAATTGCTGCTCGGTTGCCTCAAGTTGTTGTGTAATACGACTGACACTTTTCTGTAGGTGTTCGTTTTCCAAGGTGATCTTTGGAAGTGTGTCCTCTGTTATCAGTAGTGAGTCGACGGAGGCCTCTAGTAGAGGATAAGGATCTGGGGCTTCGGAAATGGAGGAATATAATTGTAAGAACGCCGAAGAAGTGGTCTTTCCGTGATTGGTCAGAAGATCAATGAAGCCCTGGTATGCTACAAGGTCGGGCTTAGTATCGAATCCGCTGTAGCTCTGGAGCAGGCCTACCTTTGAGAAGGCCCTTGAACTCCCCGAGCTTTGCAGCGTCGTCAAGTTTCCTGAAGTCCTTTGTTTTCTGGGCCAAATCTTTGCGTTGTATCAAGGCATCCCGCTGATGTGAAACGATGTCTGATGCGGTGTTGTCAAGTTCAGGCACGAGCTTGGTAAGATCAATATCTAGGTAGTCACAGTTTAGCCGGTATCTGTATCAAATGGGAACATAAGGGACCGACTCCTCCATGCTGCTATGGCCTTCTGGAACTTGTTTTCATCGTCAAGAGATCGGGTTGGACCGTTCCCAAGTGCTGTAGCAGGCGTAGTGGCTCCAGGTGCTGCATGCGAGCTATCTGTAGCGCCGTCCAGGCCACTGTCATGAGATGCCCTGATTTCCGCAGTAGCTGCGACGTCCATGCTGCATTGGCTAGCTTCGTACAGCTCCTGAACCTGAGCTAGCTCATCAAATAATACTGTGCCTAGAAAGTATTGTTTCTTTAGACCAAGACGGATATATTTGAGGACAGCCTGACGATGAAGATGCCACGCGTGTCGGTGTATTCTTCACCGAGCTCCGATTGAAGCTCAAGCTTCACCCCTGCACGTGCCCTGCGAAGATCATTGACCTGGATGACATCCACCGTGAGCTTCTTAACCGCCAAATTCATGATCAATCTCTTTACCTCTGTGGATTGGGAGCAGTAAAGAGATTGCTTTGCAATGGCGTCGGAAGAAGAGGTTGGTGTCTCTCGCAAGCGGAAGAGGAAACTGTCCGCATCGACCGGTCCGTACGTATTGAGACCTCTGGTGGAGGACGTGCCTCTTTCCGCAGAGGGAGGTGTGACGGACATTCAGATCACTTGTGTGGAGCTTTGGGGTAAGTCTACAATTCGTGACACTTGTTTCGTAGCCAGGAAACCTCTACCTCTATCCATACCAAGGGCCTCCTAACAATCAATCACTGACGTTGGTGAAAGAGCAGAGGAGAATCTCTACATTGGCACATCCGCTGCCGAGATCCTACACTTCGTTTCGATTCCACCAGACCCGGCGGAGAATTCATTCAGGCCAACGTTCATCTTAGCATCTAGGCTGCAACCAGTTTACACACAGCCCTCTACAGCTGGACAAGCGCTATTAGGTGTCAAGCAGATTGTCATACTGTCAAAAGTGAACAAAGCATGCGTTTTATGTAATGGTACATTGACGTTCTACACTTTGCCGGAATTGAGTCCCGCCTTCAATACAAAGGTCTCCAGTTGCAGTTGGGTTGGAGGTACGGATCTCAATATTGGCAGTACAAGAGAGGACAATGCAGAAGTCGTAATGATATGTCTCAAGAACAGGATCAGAATTGTGAGGGTAGGCGAAGAGCCTCGGCCGCTGAAAACCATAGAATATCCCGGATGTCTGATCTCTGCTCGCCGAGACGGATTTGCATGTGTTGCGGATGCTCATTCATACGCTCTGCTGGACATCGACCGGCAGCAAAAAGTATCACTATTTCCAATATCCTCCCTGGATGAAGCTGCTGGCGGTGCAGCTGGCGGACAGGTGGAAGACATTTCTTCCAACGTGGGTTCCGCAATTGACCGACATACGTCTTCGGCACAACATGTACCCGATGCTACTGCAGACGTGAGGGGTCATGGTAGGAGCACAAGCCTAGGGACATTTGTCGGGACTCTCGGCCGCCGGCAGCCAAGTCCTGGCTCGAGGAGTCGGTCGGGATCGGGACTTGAGGCTTCTCAGTCTCCTGGAGAAGCAGGTTCGCGCTTAGAAGCTAGATCTACTTTACGGTCTGGATCTAGGATGACTAGTCCAGGACGACAAAGTGGAGGTCTTGAAAAACCCCTTCCGGCCCCTCCTGAAGAGATAGTCGCCCAGACAGAAACTTCCCAAGCTCCGCCACCGCAAGCCTTAGCGAAAAGCCCTACTCTGCTAAAACCGCATATCTCCTCCCCTACACCAACAGAATTCCTTCTAGCCACCGGAACCACACCTAACGAACCAGGGGTTGGCATATTCGTTAACATGGAAGGCGATGTGGTTCGAGGAACGTTGGAATTCAGCCAATATCCAGATGCTATGGTTGTGGATGGTGGTACGACGGGGATGACATCGGACTCGAATAATCACGAAACGAATCCGGAAGGATATGTGCTTGCAACCATCACACGGGCTGGCGATACAGGGACTGAACAGGCAATTGAAATCCAGAGATGGGATGTGGATGCTGGTGAGGCAAAAGACTGGTTGCTCGTTGCAGACGATACATCTTCGTATATATCATCTAAAGCCCCACCAGAAGGCGTTGGAAAGACGGCTATAACGGCAAATTTAGGGCTTCGAGCTACCAGTGCTTCTGTTTCAATCTCTTTCCCAGAAGTAGGCGAGAAGTTACAGTCCAAACGCTTAGTGCTTCCTATGCAAGGTTCCGAAAATTCTAACGCATCTGGGGAAGATTGGCCTATCATGGATCAAGAAGCCGCAAGTCGTGGCCCCTCTGGGAATCAAGATTGTAGGAGAAACAAAGAGGAGGAGGATTTTGCTCGTCGTTTAGGTGGCATGACGAGTCACATAGTCGTGTGGTCGGGTTCACGAATTTGGTGGGCTGTAAGAAATCCATTAGCCATGAGACTCGATGCTGCTATAGAGCAGGTACTGGAAACCTCAACCGAGAGCGTCTCCCGAGTTACACTCGATCGAAGCAAGGTTATCGGCATAGTGAACAGCTTACGGGGGCAAGAGGCGCGGACAGAGACCGAGTTCCTAAGTCTAAGCTATATCAGACAAAAAGTCAGCCTCATACTTTTCGCTGATATGGTGATAAATCAATCGGAGGGACCCAAAAAATCAGGCGCCGACCTACGGATTTCTGAAGGATTGCTGATGGAAGGGGCCGTTGATCCACGGTTGATACTTACTATGGTTCCTCTACTTCGACGAGATATCGTCGAAGGCGCGACTGGAATCTGGGTACATGCAGGTTTGGTTAAAGTCGCACAGCGGTACTGGCTTGACTTGTCTGGATCGTCGAATACCGTTGAAGAATCAACTACGACAGTAGACGGCGAAGTACTAGGCCTGATCAAGCGCTATCTGATCGCATGGAGACAACGGAAAGGTTTTGGAAGTATTGCTGACGAGGCCGAAGTCTTTCAGACTGTTGACGCAGCTCTCCTGCATCTGCTGCTACACCAAGACCAAAAATTCCTTCGCGGTACAAAGTTACCCTCGGCCACAAGAGCCGAGCTCTATTCTGTTGTCGATTACAGCGTTGATTGCTTCGACCGTGCAGTCATGCTGTTGGAACAATACAAACGCCTTTACGTGCTTAGCAGGCTTTATCAGAGCCGTAAAATGGCCGGAAAGGTTCTTGATACATGGCGAAGGATCATCGAAGGCGAGCCAGATGACGGCGGAGAGCTTACCGACGGAGAGAATGAAGTTCGTCGATATCTAGTCAAAATCAAAGACTCAACCTTGGTGGAGAATTACGGCATCTGGCTCGCCAAACGTCATCCAGCCCTCGGTGTCCAGGTATTCACCGACGACAACAGCAGAGTCAAATTCAAGCCTAGTCAGGTTGTCCGATTACTGAAAAATCGAGCCCCTGAGGCTGTTAAGGTCTATCTCGAACATCTAGTATTTGGCAAGAAAAACGTGCAGTACGCAAACGACCTCATCGCCTATTACCTCGATAATGTGCTCAAAGTCCTAGAGTATTCAGATGAAGCCCGTGCAACGCTTTCGCAGTCATACGAAACTTACAGAGCCCTGAGTCCACCAAAGCCAACATACCGCCAATTTATCACAGACAATACCATTTCCGAATCTTGGTGGCACGATCGGCTTCGCCTGCTCGAACTACTTGGTGGCAGCCACGGGGTTGGCTTCTCTTACGACGTACCAGGGATCTTAACTCGCATCGAACCTTTCGAGCAAGATCTAGTCCCGGAGTCTATCATTTTGGATGGCCGCCAAGGACGGCACCAGCAAGCTCTGCGGCTGCTCACTCATGGCTTGGGCGACTACCACACGGCGATCAACTACTGCCTTTTGGGGGGGTCCAGTATCTTCCACCCAACATCTGGCCCCGTTCCTGCAGAATCGATCCCTTCGCGAGAGGAACAGGCTACGCTCTTCAGATACCTGCTGTCCGAATTTCTGCGCATTGACGATGTTAGCGATTGTGTCGAGCGAACCAGCGAGCTGCTCGAGCGCTTTGGAGGCTGGTTTGATGTCAGCACGGTGCTGAATTTGATACCAGATTCGTGGTCTGTGGACCTTATCTCGGGGTTCCTCATCAGTGCTTTCCGGCACCTCGTGCACGAAAAGAGCGAGGCAATGATCGCAAAAGCCCTCAGTGGAGCGGAGAATCTGAAGATCAGCGCGGACTTTATTGATAAGTGCGAAGGGTTTGGACCGCAGATAGAGGCTGGGGATCAAGTGCACTGATATCCCTCAAGGTTGGCGTCTTCAAATAATATCTTTTGGCTTCGAAGATACCGAAGCGTTCCGTGCCCTGACATAGAGACGCGCATATCTTACAAAGAAGAAAGTACATCCAAAAACGTGTGGAAATCCAGACAACCGGCCATGGATCAGGATCAGGCAGGGGTCTTCACGGACGATTCTAAGTTCGGTTTAACTCTCTCGGCACTGGCGTGAAGCGTTCATTGCTGTACGTGAAGCACGGAGTGTGAGATGAGATAGCCCTCACATTATCACTGCTGCACCTGATCAGCAGGCGCGTCTGTGTATCGGATTAGTTCGTTTTTTGTCAAAGGTCAGCACAGCACCAAGCCGGGCGAACTGCTGCGGGCAAGCGCCAGGCCCAGTGGTATTGTGGGCCTTGAGAGTCCAAGCGCCATGAGGTTTACCATCTCTACAGACGTGGCGTGCGGCAGGCGGTAATATTATTTGATATCGCGCTGTTGCAAGGACTAGCAAATCATTTGAGCTGCACGTAGGAGGATCTCAAGAGCCAAACTCCATGAACCATCCTATCTCTCTATAGCCCCCGGCTTCCGACATCCATGGCGATACAAGGGTACCATATCGATGGAAAGGTTGGTCGATATGATATGTGTATTTAGACGCTTAAGGCAGTACTCCGTGTTATTTGGCAAGATCTGGTTCCTCTGTGAGGCAGTGCATCACTATATACAGCTCCAAAAGACAGAAAAGAGCGCGCAAAGTCTTTCAGGGTCGTGCAGTTACTTTTCTCGTGCGTTCTTCTTTGTCAAGCCCTCTCTGCATCAACACATCATGCGCCCTCTCTGTGGTTTTGCAACAGCTTCAGAAGGGTAGGACATGGTGTAGCTTCTTGCTGATGATTATGATACTTCTATTCTGTAAGACCCTACGGTCCAATGTTGTACGCTTGTATCCCTATCAGAAGGGTGGCAACGGCAGTTTTGATACTCAGAACCTATATGCTAACACCACCAATTTGAGAGTCAGTGCTCGCTCTGCTGTGATCAACCCCTCTGCTGGCATCGTCTCGATTTGAGGCTCTTCTGGCTGTATCAGCTAATCACACTATTCGGCTGGCCCCTGAAGTTATACAACCTCCGACCAGGACTAGTGTTCGGGTGCTATGGATCCCGCAACCAACTCACTCAACCAGCTTCCTTGGAGGTTCGCACCTGGGTTGGGGTCGTACACTAGCTGACAGTATATCCTGCTGGTTTGGCCAGGAGCATGCTCCACAGCTGTGACTTTTGTCCCGTACTGTTCACTTATCTATCATAACTAACATCACGATGGTGAAGTCAACCGCTGTCAGCACATGATGCGGTGCCCGTAGTATGAGATGATCCCTCTTAGCATGGAGCTCTTCATCAGGGGAATTCACCGGTTGCAGACGCTGTTCGGAAGCTTACCTTCACCCATTCTGTCTAGCGCAGTTGCTGTATGTAGTGGATGTTACGGGTCGCGGCATCGCGGACATGACGTTGACTTTGAGATGATCATACTTGCACTTACAGCTGCTGAGTATGATAGCTAGAATAGTAGAGCGTGGTCATTTTGCGGCTTTGCATCTGTCTTTCATGGAACGAAATACTGGCCACTCACTACCGGACATCTCTGATAGTGTAGTGATGCAAGCAGCATTGACATTTTGTTGCCTGATGATATAGTATATCCCGTGAATGTGACAAGGTATTTGTCAGTTCCGTACATTCACACAAATACGATGATAGGCGCTTTTCCTACTCCTACAAGCCATCAAGCCTTTCCAGAAATGTTTTCTTCACTCATCAACACCATCAACCTTTTCATAGACTCCCGCAAATGCTTTATGCAGTTTGCAAAGCTACAGTGTGTCCTCACTCACAGCTCTATAACCAATACTCCATCCAAACCATTCACTCATCATACCGGTGATGTTGCACAATCCGTCCTGATCAAGCCCCCCTGATCAACGCTCCCTCCTCAGTGGATGCGCCTCCGTATTACTATCCCCCAAAAGTCAGCCCCTCATCCACCCCCTCACCCGTCCAAGACCAGGAACGAAAACTCACAAAATATACTCATCCAAACTCACCACCCCCGGCTCCTCAAACACCAGATAAAAATACTTCAACGTCTCCGCCAACCAAAAACTCTCCATACTATCCACCTTATCCGGCGTCGTCTGCGTCAAATTCTCCACCGCCGCATGTGCTATCTCCGTCCGCGTCTGCCGCTCTATCGTCTCGAAAAGCCCCCATGCTTTGTCTTGGTAGGAGGTGTCGCCCGTGATGCGGTAGTAGATGAATATCGATTCGATCGTCTCGGGCCGCAGCAGGTATCGCGAATCCCCGACGTTGATACCCGGCGGCGAGCCCATACGCACGTCGACGGCGTCCCAGGCCGCTTGGTCCCAGGAGCAGTGGGTGGGGTCCGGGCAGCGGAGGGCGAAGAATGATTCGGGCATTAATCCGGAGGGCATGGCGTTGTAGGCCCAGATGCAGCCGTCGACGAGGCGACGGCCGATGTCGAGGTCGGAGGGGCGGTCGAAGATTTTGGCGGCCAGCGAGACCATGCCGCCGGCGAAGCAGGCGAGGTGCTGCATCGAGGCTTCGGTGGTGGTGGGGCCGGAGTCGTCGGGTTTGGCGTTGCCGGAGAGGAGGATGTCGGTGTTGTTGGGGGTCATGGGGCGGAAGAAGAGGTGCTTGGTGAATACCGAGAAGGCTTTTTCGTACATTTGTCGGTATTGGAGGGCGGAGGGTCGGGCGTTGAGCAGCATGTATTGCTGTGGGGGTGATCTGGGTTAGCTATGCTTTTGTGATGGGGGTATGTAGAGCAAGTTGAGCTTACTTTGGGCAGGTACTCGTAGGCTGAGTCGCTCAGCGCACCGAGACTGAAGTAGTCGTTGTTGAATGTCAAGCCGGCGGCGTCAATTGTGCCCGGCCACATGCCGGGGACTTTTGTAGTGTCTTGCGCCTCTTCCAGTACGTCTGTGATTCTGGAGATGGCATCGAAATACCTCGGATCTCCTGTCAATTGGGACAGGCGGGTGAACTCTAGACTAAGAGATCCCAAGTCGGCCAAGGGAGCACCGTTTGAGGCTGTCTGTGTGTTGCCGGCCACAGCCCTACTTCACTGTTAGTAAATAGATCTTAACCCTAAGCCCTGAAATATCTACTCTCTCCACTTCCACCAACTCGCCGGCATTCTATTCGGTGTATCAAACGCCCCATAAAGCATCTCCCCCATCTCCTGCGCCTTTGCCAACAAAATCGGGTACTTGCCCCGGCTCAAATCATAGGCTCCTAAAAACCCTCCCATTATTCTAATCGTAGTCTCAAAGACCATCACAATATCCTTAGACGGGTTTGTAAAGTCCTTTTTTGCAATCGCATTCACCACTCGCTCAAATTCACTATAATTCCCCATTATCCATAGCGTGTCCAGCGCGTCGACCGCCGTCCCCGCCCAATCACCGAGGAAACTGTGAGCCTCCCCAGACAGCGGTTTAACTTCATCTTCGAGCCATGCATGTTGTATATAGCCTTCCCACGCGTGGTCGAAGCTTGCTTTGACAGCTTGTAGTCTGCGTTTCCGCTCCGCCTTGGCTGAGGGTTTTTCCCATCCGAATTTGTGCTGGATTTTCGGGATTTTCTCCGGTTTGCCCGACGGTAGTGGTCGAAACGACTCTACAGGATAGTATTGTGGTAGATCGGCCCATGGGTACGATGTCGGCGGTCGCGGTGGTCTGATGTAGACAGGAGATCTAGAAGGAAGAAACCATGGCGAGAATTGATGGAAGAGGAAGAGGATGACAGCAGCAAACACAAGTTGAACCAGAACTCGCTGTCTACCGCCACCCAACTTGACAGAAGGGATCACGGTCATATCACGAACTGCTTGCAGAAGGGTGAGCGAATTTGTCGGCCTTCATCATGTACTGATGCCCTAAGAAGTGGTGAATGAGGTCTCCAACACACCACCCGAATATCTCTTTGGTGCCGTGGCATTGTACTGGTCGCAAGGACGCCATACTGTATGGGTTAGGCGCAGGGGTGAGATGCCTGTTAGCAAGGTGTGCTAAAAATGACACCAGCCGGTGGTACCCTATCCTACCTATCATTTCCCCAAACGCCGGCCACGGGCAGCTGCAGTTTCAAGCGGGTTTTAGCGCCCATCATCCCGATCTCTCGGTCCCGTTTCAAAAGATAGCCAGCGGCGCGTAAGCTACCTACTAGATAGACTCAGCTTATGAGAGCTGAAAGAGATCAAAATCTCAGCTTGTTCAAGCAATGATCAGATGTGACAGAGAGCCTCCACGTCTTTGTTTAGCCACTCTCTATGAAGCAATAATACAAATCATATGAACAATGCGAAGCGCGTTGAATCAAACTGAGGCGCCCCTCGGCATGGTAAGAGAAACATAAACTGGAAGCTGCTAGCTGCTAGTTTCTGTTCGTCTACACGCCGCTGGCTGCCTTACAGACGGGACCGATCGTGCATTGCTTCCCTGGGGAACATGTAAGAAGTTTAACCTCAGTACCTTAGTGCAGACAGAGTGCCAAGTGGGCTAGACAGCTTGAATGTGACTTTAGCCTCAAAACAGAATTGCTGCGCAATGTCCTCCACACTTCTGTAATCGTATTTACCTCTCCACCTGCTTCGTTATGCACGCTTCAAAGACTAAATGCTAAGATACAAAATGCATAGTTTGTCTCGCGCTGTATTAAGCACATCAAAAAGATAGCTTGCTATATAGTAGATATAGAGATGAGCTTCTACCGCCTCAGTTTTGGGGGTGGCACTGGTGGCTTCGGGCTTGGTAACCCATCCCCAAGCTCATGCGGACTTCCGTGGCCCATTTCGTGGGGCTCGTTCGGCCCCAGCTCATGCACCAAATCAGCTGGTAACTCCTGGAGTTCCTCGCTGCGCAACGACCCATTCCAATCGTACCATTTGCTTAAGTATAGCTTATCAGTACTAGTGGTCTTTGTGCCGTTGCCATAACTTCGTGGCCGCTTCGCGCGGTGCATGTACCTCCACGCCAGCGCGGAGAATACGACAAGAGCGACGCCGCCGGTCGCGGCGCCGGCTATGACACCTATTGAGATACCTGCAGGACTGGTGGAACTCTTGGACTGTGTGGATGACTGTAGTGGAGGTGATGAGTTTGTTGCGCTGGGGACAACTGATGCCAGAGTGCTTGTGGTTGACTGTTGAGGAGACTTTGCGATGATGCACGTCGATGACGGGGTCACAGCTCTGATGTCCTGCGTCTTGTTCGCTGAGGCTTCCCAAAGGGTAAATTGACCTTTGTCAAAATTGGCCATCAGATAGGCGCTGGTTAGGAAGGCTAGACCAAGCAATGGGAAGTCGTTATTGTTGGGAGGTTCAAGAGGGTTGATCTGAAGTTCGCGAGTGCTGTCATTTGTAACTGTTACTCCTTGAGTATTGATTGTAACGTCAGGTATGACGAGCTGGGTGTTTGGGACTGTAATATTGAATCCTCCGAGAAACGAAAAAGTCAAGTCACCAGTGTAACTAATTACCGGATCAGCATAAGCCATTCAGAAGCGCTCAGGAACAAGACTTACACATCATCCACAGGGTATGTCAGACCCCAGGTGTTGATGCCATTAGATCGTGATATATAATTGGTTCCGGCGAATAGCTCAAAATTCGACCACGTGTCGTTCGGGATTGAGATTATGGGATATGACGCATCAATACACATTTGCAGTGCCGAGCCGTAGTTTGTACCAAGAATGTTGGGATTGGATCCGTTCGATAGGTTCATGGTGATAGCTGTGACAGTCACTATCATTGAAGAGTCGCAGTTCGGATTGTATGTGAATCTGGAGGTATAATTGGCGCCAGTGATTTTTGCCGCATCGTAACCCCCTAAGATGAGGTTTCCATCCATCTGCGAGGACGTCGTTGCTCCTGTTAACCCCCAGAATAGAGACCATATCTTCGATGGGATTAAATTCGCGGAAGATAAGGCATTCAGGATCGTCGAATTGCGACCAAGGCCCAAGCCGTTGATTTGGAACTCACTGGACCGGATTATGCCAAGTGGAAAGCCCTGCACCGAGGTGTTGATATTAAGCTTGAAGGTGTCCGCCCCGAAGATACCTCCACTGTCTGACCACGGAAAGAGTTCTCCAGCGGACACAGCATCGGCCTCTTTCCCATCGAGCGACCAGGTGGAGGAAGATCCTTCGTTGAATAAGCCTCCACGGACAGCAGTACATCGAATCGCGGTATCATTTCCACACTCGCCACTTCCATCATATATGTAAGTGCCATTGGCTCCACTATATAGTCATAATATGTTAGTTGCAACCTTTTGAAAAATCGGATAAGAAAGGACCAATGATAGCATACGGAAGGAAGCCGAAAGCAAGACTTTGTGGAGGTGTGCCTGGTGAGAGCTCTGCACCACGTCTCAAGACCTGTCCATCCAGAGTAACATTGCGGACCGCAACAACGACTGGTGATGGCACGCTCGGGTCACATGTAGGTTGGGAGATGCTCATGGGAATCATAGATGTAAGAACGTAAAAGAGCCGCAAAAGTGCCATTGGGCTTGCGTAGCGGACGGAGAAAGAACGACTAACGTTCACAAAAAGTCAAAAGGAAGAGAAAGATAGACAAGAACTTCCTAAGACGTAAGGAAGAGTGCACTCAGTGCAGGGACTGACTGAATGTGGGCACTAAGGACCACTGATGGTTCATATTAGCAGCATCCCACGCATGAGTGAAACACCAACAAGCAGAAGTTTGCGCCTACGAGGCGCCGGCCCTAATAGCTCATTGAGAACCCCAAACCCTTTGTTAGTGCCGGAACAGTCCAGAAATAGCCCAAGCAATTTACTAATAGATCATCGTGATGTTGAGGTCTGATATCTGAGCACGAAGTGACAGGCGCTATTGCAGTGCTGCTACCTCGTGTGCAAGGAGTGCGGAAAGGTGGGTTAGACAAGAGTAACAAAATACATGAAGGTGCCTCTACCAACCAGTAGCGTTATGGGCGGCAGGAGCTTACCGGTACCTTCGGAAATTGAACGCACCTACCCGCAAGCTTGCATAAGCGCCTCCAAAGCCTGGCAGTTGGGGCGCGAGAACCTGTTCTCGTCTGGCAGTTCGTATCATCAGAACCTGGATGCCAGTCGTAGTAGGGACGAAAAGGGTAGGCGCTTCCTGCGGTGCAGCATTACACAGTCTAGATGTTACCGAATGGGAAGAGTGTTTCTGGCCCTCCAAGAACCGGTAACAGTTTACCGCCCGGCCGGTTAGCCATGAGCTCTGCAACTGTACGGTGGGTGCCCACATGGTGGCCTTATTCTCTTAAACCGCCGCTCCTTCCTAACTGTTGATTAAGTTGCAAAGGGATTCAATTCGCACGAATCAAATCTTCAGCCCCTCCGATTTAAACCACGCCTGAATCAACCGAATCGCCTTCTCATCAACACACTGCACAGGATGCCCATCATCAACTCCGCTGTTGCACCGCGCTCTATGCCTAATATTCCACGTCGCCGTCGCCGTCGCCGTCACATCCTGCACTTCCCCCTGCCCATTCACAACCCCCACCTCACTCGCAGCCTGCCCCGCGACCTGATCTGAATCCGGAACAGCTCTGGGTTGACAGTGACGCAGGCCAGGACGCCGTCATGACACGCCCTACTCACCTTGACTGGTATCTGGACCGCGAGCCCGATCCTTGTAGCTACTTGACGCAGACCGTCTACCCGCCAGCTTGTCGAGTTGCCTGATACCATTTAGATAGCTCCGAACTGAGACGCTGTCAGCACAGTTAGAGCTTAGATAGATCCTATATCATTACCCCAAGGTGGCAGTTGCTCCCTGGAGAGTACCATTGGATTGAACTGGGCAATTACAGGCCGGCTGTGATGGGCCATGATGATCGACATGAATTGGAAGGATGAGACAGTGTTCCTGATAGCCTAGACCAGCCTAGACCAGTTCACGGGGCGGGCTAGCCCGCTAATAGGGCTGTCTAGACCGTCTAGCTAGCCCATACGGGGTAATAAGGGGGTCATTCCGAAAAGGGTAATAATTGTAGGCAGACCTCAACAACGAAAATTCTCCACAATTCTTTATGCTTTTCTAGATTCATGGTTATAGCCGTCACAGTCACTATGAGGTTGGTACGACACTTGAGGCCTGCGGCGATGTTCTCTGTAAAGTTGGTACCAGTCGCTTTGGCCGCATCGTACCCACCCAAGACGAAATTCCCATCCATCTGCGAAGAGGTCTCCGCTCCCATCCAGCCCCAAAACACCGACCACGTCCTCGAAGCGATCATCTTAGCCGCAACCAGTTTGTTCAGGAGCGTTAAGTTACTACCAACGCCAATAACATTGATGTCAAAAACATCGCCGTTCCGGATCACACCGAGCGGGAAGTCCTTCAGGGACAGACTCGAATTGAGCTGCAGCGTGTCGGCTCCAAAGACGTCTCCACTATCAGGGTATATGTTCTCTTGGGGAAAGATAGAGGTATCCTGATTACTGGTTTGTGACCATGATGTTGACGTCCCTTTATCGAAGAGACCACCACGAGAGCCAGCGCACTGCAGAGGCTGAAAATTGCTGCCACACATGCCATCGCTATAGAATATGTACGTGCCGTTAGATGCGCTTAGTTTCTTCAAAATCTTAGGCAAAGGAAGATCAGCGACCACATACGGGTACGGAAAGAACGCAGGTGCTTGTGGCGGTGTCCCCGGCGCAAAAGCTACACCGCGTCTCAAGAGCTGATCTTGCAAAGTGATATTGCGGATGGGAAACACGAGCGGTGCTGCAACGCCGGATTCGCATGAGGGCTGGGAGGTGCCTGTGGAAAATATGGTAAAGAGAACGACAAAGGAGCGTAAGAATGCCATGAGGCTTGTAAAACTAGGAACAACTCGCAACGAGTGATGGAGTAGTGAATGATAGTCAAAAAGAAGAAGACAACAAGTTACAGCCACTGATGGGGACTCAAAGGGGCCCATGGTACCTCTGGTGAGGCCAGATGGTAAAGCATCTTAAAGCATTGTTACCCTGCCGCCCCCGGGTGCTGGCAGGACTCCGTCCTCGAATCTCTCCATTACCCGCGTTAGTTTGTATAGTGCAGCACTCAATTGGTCTTTTCTGAGGCACACACTCGGTCTCTTACTGAAGACGGCGGGTCTGTTTGACGGACACTTTACGCTGTCGCTAGCTATCTATGCTCTGTTGAAGATATATCAATGAGGATTAGAGATTTCTATGATCGTCAAGCGAGGTTGCCTGCACCTGCATAGAGCGTTTGACGCTGACGCTGGCGCTTGCAAGCGCCCCAACCATGAGCTCTGCGTAAGCGCTGACTCGTGTACTCGAAACGATCATTAACAACACCTTGCTGCTGTCCCCGTAGCAAAATCACCTGAATGTAGATCCAACAATCAAACAGTAGAAATTCCGTCGAAATGAGCTATAATCCAGATGCAAAGGGTATTTAGTTTATTACGAACAAAGCTTTTCACTACTCAGAGTATAGAGTAGCTGAAAGCCAAGGAAGAAAACGGTGAGAAGATAATAGAACGAGGAATTCCAGAAACAGCGATGCTTTCCTTTTTATGCTCAACGCGAAGAAAGGCCTCGTGACAGACTGGTGTTCAAAGGACATTGCAAGCGTTCAAACTTGGTCTCAGAGACCGAAAGCCTCAAGCCACAAACGCAGCCACGAAGCAGAAAGAAAGGCTGTTCGTTCTGAGGGCACCTCGCCCTCTGAATAATCGTGAGGTCGGTATCCAAAACGTAGCGCATGCTCTTTGACAGGTCAACAATCAGCATCACAAGGAAAGATGCAGCAACGAAGCACTAGGACCCTAACCGAAAATCTGTAGAGCACCAAGGCAACTGTTTGTAAAACTCAAGGTCATCTTGTCTCTGCATCTCGGTTCTCAGGCTCAACTGCAGGATGTCATTCAAGCTTCGGCCTTCTGCGGAAGAAAAGACATCATTTAGCTGGATGGCAAGTCTCTCTCGCTACACCAGCATGCGTTGGCGAAAAACGACCAGAGAAATCGGAGTGAAACGATTCATGCATGACCAACGGAATACAGACATGCAGCTTATTCGCTCATTCACCAAAGAGCAAGGATCGCATTTAACACTTGATATATTGACACTTGACTCCAAGCCCTCGCTGCAGGCCAGACTGAGTCTCTGAGACCCTGAGAAACAGGTTTCGAAGTGTGCTGCCATTGGCTCAATGCAGTGAAGGTGCAGTTTGTGGAAAGCAAAGTACAAAAGCCACCGCAGCCTCTAGACCTATAAGCAGATAGGTAAACAGCCGCTTCGTGAGCACGAGGGCGGTGAATAAAGATAGGTGTGATGTGCGCCTCTAGATGTTGGAAAACATGCTCAAGGCACGTATGTATTGCCTGAGAGCGTTGTTACAGGCTCTCTAGTTGCGATGTCGACCGACAGCTACAGTGAAGAACAGAAGATGTCTAGGTTACCTTAGCTGTGTGGTTTCTTCTTCAGCTGGCTCTAACCTCATTGGGATAGGCAAGAGCTTGTCCAACGAAAACCTATCAAAAGCCAAGATCATCTCTGCCGTTTCTTTAACGTAGAGCCGTGAATGGAGGCTATCAAGGGTGAGAATGCATATATTGTACTTTCCGGTGACGATGCCTGGGGGCGCTCATTGCGCTTAGATGCTCTGATCGCATCTCCTTCCTCCGTACACTGGGGACTGCGATCTGTTGTCGTGAAAGACCTACTACCAGGAATTGCCACCTAAGTTTAGTGCAACTGCTGTCGAGTCAACTTATCAGTTCGTATAATCCTAGATTGTGAAGTTTGGTATGCCAATTAAAGATTCCAATGTTGAGGTATGGCCATCATAGAAAACCGATGATCGCTTGTGGATCTGTAGATTCAGCCTTACGTCAGCGATCAAGGTCCAAAGAAGATCGTGTTCCACATCCAGACAATCGGACAGAGATCAAATCAACGACACGTCAAAGAGCCAAGACGACAACCTAATGGAAATCGCGCCGGCCCCGACGGGAGGTAGTGGACCCGAGTCCGAGAGCACGCCTCCACACGAATCCTACGACTACGATATGTCGAAATCGACTACGTCAGTGTTTACAGCTTCGCCCCATATAGAAGCCACCTCATCTACTCCCACCATGCCCTCCCAGACTACTCTTACTACAATTACACCCTCTACATCTACATGCTCTCTCCATTCCGCAGAACAATCCCTCTCTCATCAACGAAAAACGTCATAACCCACCGCCCCATCACCACAAGAACCCTTAACCAGACCCCCAAACTATACACCCGCGCCCTCACCACCACCACCCCACGAACCATGTCCGCCCCCCCCGCCCACTCCGGCACCACAAACTTCACCTCGGACGCCTCCGCCCCCGGCGAAAACTTCGAAGCCCGCCAGACCTCCACAACCGACGACTACAAGCCGGACCCGTCGAAATCGCTACCCCTGAACCGCGCCCGCCAAGCTCTGATCGACGATGTCATCGCCCTGTACAGCTGCCAGCCGACGGTGGAGCGGGTGAAGCGGTATACGCCGGATTGTGTGTATGACGACCAGTTTGTGTATGCCAACGATCGGTATAAGATGGCGGGGCAGTGGTTTGCGCTGCCGAAACTGTTTAAGAAGAGTGTGTGTGAGGGGTATCAGGTTGTGAAGAATGATCGGGATCTGATCCAGTTTAAGAATGAGCAGGTGAGTTGGATTGCTATATCCTCGTCTTCCTCCTCCTCCTCCTCCTCCTCCTTGTTCTTCTCCGTCTCTCTACTTTCCCATCTCTCTGTCCTCCTTCAAATGTACCCTAACAACCGGCAACGATCTAGTCCTGGACATTCAAACTCATCCCCAAAACCGCCACCATCAACGCCCTCGTCTCCCTCTCCCTCGACCCCTCCACCGCCGACTCCGACTTCATCCAAATCAAATACCACAAGGACCAAGCAAACGACAAGGATTACTCGCACGAAGGTGTCGGCTTCAGCTTCAAAAAGTGGCAGGCCGACCAGGTCGCCAAACACATGGACAGCCCCGAAGTCGCGGCCTTCGAGGCCGACAAGGGCGCGGGCAAGGAACACGTGAGGCAGTATGGGAGCGGAGGCAAGGACGGGCAAGCGCCTGTTAAGGACTTTTGAACTCAAGCGAATGGGGGTGGTTGGCTAGTTGCTAGCGCATGTTTGTCTAGCGGTGGGTTGTAGTGATACAATAATGACGAACAGAGAGTGTACCGAATGTCTATCTCTACGTGTGATTCCCCTTCATTATCCATTAAGTCTTGATATCGAGCGAAACAATCTCTCCACCTACTGCACACAACAGTAATCGTGATCCGCCGAGCTAAGTCTGCATTGTTTGGGACTGCGCTTCGAGGTTGATGATATGCTCCTTGTGCAGAGCATCCCCCGTGTGCACGGCAAGAAACTCTCCGTTCTCCTGCTCCGCAGGATGCTGCTGCTCCATCTTTCCGCTCGTGTAAACAGTGAGTGGTTGTTTCTGGTTCCCCACTGTTTCGAAGATTCGCTCCGAAATATAAGCTTCCGGCCGAGACTCACCTTCTCTCCGCTCCTTGTGTTGAAGGTGCGGAGAGTTGACACCCGCCGGGTCGCTAGTCCCTGTCTGCTCCTGGTAAGTTGGCTCTGGGTGCGCATGATCATGCCCTTCTATGCCGTGACGAACCTGGCTTGGCTGGTCATCATCTTCTCCCAGGCCCTCGTGAGAGGTACGGTTCAACGTTGCATAGCCTCCACCTGGCGTTGACTGTGGATGAAAATCCGTAGGCCTGGGATCATCATCGCCCTCCATCGAATCTGTTTCGCCCAGGAGCTCTTCATCCCTGACACCCTGGATTTCTGTTTCAGCACCCGTACCGTATGATCTTCTCCTGTCTTCCCCGCCCGACATGGTTATGTCCGGGTAGCTGGCCCGGTGGCTTGAGGTCTCCGCCGCGTCGTCTCCACTATTTCTTACAAACGGATTCTCCACTAGTTCTTCGTCCCTGACCTCCTTCCACGAACACTTGGCATGCTTCTTGGTACAGCCCATGCAAGCTGTTAGATTCTTTAAGCAGTCCATATGTAGTCTTCTGCACCGATCACAAGGTGGCATTATTCTGTCCCCGCGCTGTAACTGTTCCATACGCGCCACCATCTCGGCTTTGTAAGGCCCACTGTCATCGAATCTGTCGGCTGGTGATGGCTTATTAGCGTGCGGTAATAGAGAAGATGGCGTGTTGGGAATTGGAACCGGAGATGCAGAATTGAGAAGGACCGAGGCATAGTCGACAGGCTCAGAAGGAGGCTTGGATTTGGACTTTGGAGGAGCGGAAGGCCGGGATGCGGATGCAGAGGCTCTTCTTGTTACATCAAAGTCCGTTGAATTGGCACGCTCTGTAGTCGTGAAGAATTTACTGAGAAGTTCCGCACGTGTTGCTGGCGAGGCACCGTGAAGGGGTGTGCCGTTCACATTGGCAGTCCTAGGATGTTCAGACAGAGACAGTGGGTAGGCGCTGTGTTGAAAGCTGCTCTCCGTGTTCAGTGGCAGTCTGGAGTTGACCGCGACGAAGCCGGATGTAGGTGAGTGAGAAGTCCGTTGTTCTCCATTGGAATGAAGGGTCGAGGATGTCAGATCCACGGACATGGTGTGAGGAGATAGTACAGGGCTTTGGGCGGCATGATCCTCATTGGATGCCGCTTCAGTTTCTCTTCTGCTGATGATCGCATTTCGACGATTCTTCAGCCGATGATTGAGTTGTCTGGCACGAGCAGATACTAGGCAAGTATCAGTCCATCAAACATCTGTCAAAGAAACCCAACATAGAAAGTCATACCTTGATCAGCTAGCTGAACGATCTTCCCAAGGTTCTTCTCCAAGATCTCCAACGTACCCAACTCCTTCTCCTCATCCTCAACAATGGGTTGCGGCGGAATAAGTTTCTGGGGCATGCCGGAGGCAATCAAGACGTAGTCTTCCTCTGATATCTCTACCCGACTCTGTTTGGTGTAGAATTGGCAAACCCGAACCCCGTCCCGCATTTTCTCGAGGTTGAACTGCTCCGGCTTGTTTCTGGCAAACTCCACCACATCCAGCCAGGTGACTGTAGTCCCCTCCTTACCATGTGTTTTGAGTACCCTCGGCGGGCCATCAAAGAGTCTTTCGAACCTCTTGATTAGTATCGGGCCGAGGGGTCTCGCCCCCAGATTCCCCGCCATACTCTCGTGTCTTTGCAGTACGCCGTCATAGTCGGCGACCAGGGAAAGGATGGAAGGCATGGGATCATCTTCGGAGACAAGAGGGAGGGTTTCGGGCGAGTGTCGGGCAAGGTAGTTGATCTGGAGATGATTTGAATGCGTCTTCGCAGCCTTAACCGGGGCGGCATATTGCGTGGGCGCATCTCCGGAAAGGCTCCGCTTTCGTTTCGCGGAGGCGTTGTTGCTCTCCATCGAGGCGACGTAAGGGGATTCCATGATGACTTTGGTTGCGTGGCGACGCCCGAAGAGGGGAGGCACGGCTTTATTCGCAACAAACGGTGCCTCCGGCGTGGGAAGTCTGCGGCACCACACCTCGCATTAGCGTCAAACGAGCGGAGAGCGGAAGTCGCAAGCATACCGGCGAGAAGGGCGTTTTGGGTCGCGGTTTTGCCCGAATCGTGACGGATAGCAGATGACGGTCGGAGTCAGGAAGGGCACGAGAAAGGGGGCATCGTCGGCTGTAGGATTCCCCAGCTCTGCGCAAAGGCAGAAGGGAAGAGTAAGGGCGGGGCGGGATAAATCCTAGCGCAGCCGCAATCCTTGTTGCGCGGACTCTTACGCGACATTGCCGACCAATACTGCTACACCATCCCACGCCATCTCCGTCCAACAACTCATGCCATCCAATGTCGGACCGAGGCAACCTCCGAGGTCGCGGAGCCGGTAGAGGGGGGGGAGGAGCAGAGCATCGGGGAGGCCGTGGAGGCGGCCGAGGGGGCGGGCATGGTGGGCAGCCAACAGAACGGCCGAAGAAGGAGAATATCCTAGACTTGACCAGGTATATGGACAAAGAGATTACGGTCAAGTTCAACGGAGGAAGAGAAGGTCGGCCTTCGTCTCTCTTAGTAGTTGAAAGCTTGCTGACCAAGCGAATGTTAGTGGTTGGCACCTTAAAAGGCTACGATCAGCTCATGAATTTGGTGTTGGACGATGTTAAGGAGCTGTTGAGAGGTGGGCTGGCTGGACCCTCCGACTGCAGAGAGTCTGTAACTGACATACGTGTTGCAGATGACGAAGGGAATGAATCTTCGCGCTCGTTGGGGCTCATTGTCGCTCGCGGAACTCTTCTCGTCCTCATCTCCCCGGTAGACGGCAGCGAGCAGATAGAAAATCCATTCAATCAAATCGAGGACTGAAGAAGAAGGCCTGACATCCGCGGTGCTTTCTTGGCTAGGATACAGGGGTATGGGTGAGGGCTTCTTGTGGGCGACTCAGGAATGGACCGTTCCTCGGAAAAGGCGATCTCAACGGAAGGGATTGGTATGCACAGTAAACGTGCAGCCAGGAGCTGATGTCCGCGGATTTGTTGCGCTGGGAAGAAGTTACGGAGATACCTCCAGAAGGGCGGAGCGGGTTGTCGTTTCCATATGTGAGCCGTACTGCAATAGAAGCACAATGCTCTTCGGCCACGTCTTCTCAAGACAGCGGTGCTGGCTGTACTCTGTTAACATTATCCACTGAGGTCTTTATCATTCTAATTGCAGAGCCAACTCTCGATGAACATGCTAATTCTTCGAACACGACATCCTCTTCCAGCGCGCCTAAACTCCTACGGGAACACCATGCTTAGACTCGAAGTCGAGCCCTTCGCAGCGTCGTTATCAGTGTCCGAACCATCGTGAATCTCGCTAGCAATGTTCATCATGAAGATACCATGATGCCATGTCCAAGTGATTGCAAGGAGTATAAAACTACACAGCGACAAAATAGGAGTAACCCTAGTAGATCACAAATCTTATAGCGAAAATCTGGAGGAAGCAGAAACGTGTAGACACGGGCAAGCGGCTTAGGGCTTCACCGAAGCTTACGTGGACAACAAGTTCCCCCTCGATAAGTGCTTACCGTGAGAATGACCATTACATTTTTGCATTTGCACAGAGCCAGGCAAAAAATCCGGCTTTTGTTCGTCTTATGTAGCTGAGGCGCTCCACGTTCGCGAATGCTTGGAGCAGCGCGTGTCTGGAGCTTAGATTCAACCATACCCTAAGTCATAAGCCATTATCCATATTCTGAGGCTCTGAAGCCCTTATTCACTACATGTTTGCAATGTCTTTCCATACTGTTATGTCACTTGTACTCATCAGGAGAAAGGCAGTTTCTCTAAGTTTGTTTCAGCATTAAGTGTACAACAAGCAAGACGATAGCCCCAAGGCTCTGTTGAATCCAACCCGAGTGGTTCCTGATTGACAGAATGAATCCGATCATTAATCTTTTGATTTTTCTTAGTTGCAAGTTGGATTCGCCTGTGAGGACCAAAATATACTCGGCTAAGGATGCTTATAAAGAGCACCCTATAACTAGCTAAGTACCACACCAGCTCTTGGCTCAGTAAGCTCGGCTACGGAAGCCAGTTTGTGGTTTGGGTGAAAACATTCCAAGGAGGCCCCCACTTTTCTTTTCCGCACAGAGTTAGTCTTATGCTGTATATAATTAAATAGCGAAAAGACAGCTAATTCGCCGCCATGGCGCAGTGGTAACGCGTGAGTTTTGAAACTGCTTAGTTACTTCTTACTATTCTAATATCTTTCTCAGGTCGCACTTGTATCTCACTTGCAATGCGAAGATCCCTAGTTCAATTCTGGGTGGCGGCAACTCCACTGGCGAATTCCGTTCTTTTTTACTTTTTGTATTGCCTGATGGGTTAATCTTTGTGGTGGGTTGCGGCGGAATTGACGTTCCAGTTTTATGTGGCATATCACGGTCGTCAAGTACTAATCGTGCCTCGCAACTAATATTCTTCGCCTATCAATAAGCGGAACAACTACTTGTTGCGTTGCATGATTAGGGGGTCCGTACGTTGTCTATGCCTGAGGAGGTCTTTGACTTTCTTTGGACTCCATCAACAATGATACACCCTCTACTTTTGTGGGAACTGGGAGGACTCCTGATTGTATACTATTGCTTCTTGATATAGGCTTGAATTTCTATTCCGCTGCCGAGGGCCGCCAAAATATTATAAATGTCGACATTCACAGCGGGCAGAATTACTCCGTATATTTCCATGGAGGGCTTCACACCTACATGTGTATTCACGGCTTTAGGCTGCCTGCATCCTTTGTGCTAACTCATCTCCGGCGACATACTGCAGTGATTCGATGGATTTGCACTCCCACCACCTTCCACATACAAGGCCGAAAAAGGTGGAGAGGTTGAATTTCAGCGCCGACTCTCCATCCAGTCATTCGTACGGTCTCACAAACCCGGTTACTGTTCTCCAGAGGTTTTAATTTCAATGGCTGCGAATTCATTGGATTTGGTGGCCAGCACCTGCTCCACGTTTTCGAGTGCTCTTGGGTCGCCAACCACTGACTAACTCGAGGATTTAAATTGGGTGTGGTTGTACCGCTTGTAGCATGGAAAGGTACATGGGAACATGTTCAGTGGTAAGGACCTTGGGTCTCGGAGTTAGGGGCTGATACATGGGGTGTTGACCCACTGAGTTGGGACAGATATTGACAGTACAACGATGCCTTGGAGATGCCAAGAACAGGTTGTGCATCAGCCATATCTCGTAAGATAAGGGTTCTCATCTAGGATGAGGGAAGCAGGCATCACGAATCAAATCAAGAGTCGAATCTGCAATCGGGGGTCAAGAACTTCTTCCTTCGTTGCGCGTCGTAGCGAAGATTGCGGCGGTTTAAATTAAAGCTCGGGGACCTTCTATCATTCTTCTACATGACCCTGAATAGTCAACGCGTTACTCAACAATACTCCAAACATGCCGTGATCATCACACACACCAACCCCATCTACCCTACCCAAGATCCACCAAAACTCAACACCCAAATGGTATCAAACCCTCCCCGCCCAAAACAGCCCACTAGTTCAATACAATCATTACCCTCCCCCAACCTCATTACTCATACGCCCCAACCCCGCTCAAAACCGATACTGCACCACCCGCTGCGGCTCAACCGGCGAAACCGGCTCCTCGGGCACAGAAGCCCCATGCATCGTATAATTATTCGTCGCAGACTCCTGCCGATGCAAATAGCTTGGCGTAGGTTGATAGCCAGGGTAGTAAGTATTCGATAGCGAAGACTGCGGGTGTTCGTCCGGTAAAGACTGTGGTGGCGCAGGCGGCGTTACTGCTCCGAAAGCGTGAGGGTTGAAGGGCGTTTGTAGGGCTTGGGAGTGACGATCGGACGCGGCGGGATCGTTGAAGGGGGTTCGTGAGGTGTCGCCTTGTTGCGGCACTTCGTTTCTGGGTGGTGGACCGGGTGGGGCGGTGTATGTCTCCGCTGGCGTTGAGTATTGGCCTGGTTGCTGCCCGTATTGCGGTTCGCTTCGCGACGGAAGACTCGGTGGCGGCGCTGCATACGGGCCTTGTGGCGCCGCATATGGCATGCCTCCGTTCTGGGACGGTTGTCCGTATGGCGGCCCCATTGGCGGCGAGGGCGAGACGGAAGCAGCGCCCACGGCGCGCCTCGACTGGAGTAGCGCGTGTTGATGCCTTGACATCGCTTGTGACAGTTGGTCGTTGGTCTCGATGAGCGTCAAGAGGGTATCGTCATCTGGCGGTGGGTCTTCAGAATGGATATACCCCTGAATTGACCTTGACGCTGATTGGCAACGTTCCGCAAACTCTTTGATCAGATCGTTGCCGAGGATTTCGCTGGGAGGAGTAGATTGAACGACTTGTGAGAGGAGCTTCGCAGATGTCTTTGCTTCTTCGATGCGCTGCACTAGCTCATGCGGTGGTGGAAGTCCCCGAGGCCGGTGGTTTCGGGCAAAATAGTTTTGTTGCTGATTGGGATTGTATGGTGGTGCGTTAAGTGTTCTCTGTGGCATTGGTGGCTGCTATATACGTCAGTCATTTCAGGCAGTGCAGTATTGAGTAACTCGACTGACCGCATTACTCGTATTGCCCATCTTGGACTTCTCTTTTTGCCACATAGTAATCAACGGTTTCAGTGTCTCATCATCCGGCTTCTGCATCTCGAATGTATCCAGTGTTTCCCTCAAGATCTGTTGAACACTTAGGTCTCTGCCATCCCTCAGAAGCTCCTTCACTGTTATCACGAATTTCGAATCTATGTTCCGGGTAAAAGTCTTCCCAGGGTTGTCTGCCAGTATTCGCACTAACATTATTGAGTTGTATTGAACATAAGGCCTCTGGTAGTTGTCCTTGGATAGGAATTTGCGTATGACATTTGCAGCTTCCCGGGCGGCTGATGGACTTGACTCGGCCGCTTCGACAATGACCGGGAGATGTAGGACTTCTTCACCCTGTGTTAAGTGTTAGCGACTACAGATGCTAGAACGAACTGGTCTCAGGGACTCACTGAGTTGTTTGGGCCTCCAGATTCGCAGAATAACCGCTGCAATTCAGTCAGCATCCACCCACTCTTTATTCTCCGCAGGTATCAGGTACTAACCACTCCCCTTGCCACATTGGCTTCCGGCGAATCTTGATTTGAGACGGAGCTTTCATCTTGACCTAGTCGGCGGTCAGTGACAACTTCGACGTAAATCCGGGTAGAAAGCAAGGGAGGGCGACTTACTACCGCGCTTGTTGATGGATCCCAGAAGTCGCCTCATCTTGTAGGTTATGCGCAGGGAATATGACTTATCCGCTTTGTTCTGTTGGTAGTTCTGACGATCTGAAATCAACAACAGGAGCTGGAGAGTAAACGGTGGCTCGGGCAGCCTTGTAAGAATTACACTTCGGCGCTACGGTAGGGCGAAACGTGGGGGAAACTTCGATAAGGCTGAAGGCTTCCGCCGCATGTGCTTCAGGACGAAGAGTGGCACAACTTCCAGGTGTCGCGATGAGGTGGATGTTGGAGTTGGAAATTGCTCGACTGGTCGACGCCTCGGGAGATTCTATACGTAGAATAAGCGACAATTTGTGAGGAAGAGATCACTGCAATCCAGAATTGCCAAGAGCCGCGCACTATGCACAGCCCCCATGCTATCTACTCGCCAATGGACTCGTCACTCAGATAGGCGTCTGTGGTAAAGTTGCGTCAACTCGTGTCAGCGTGATCAGATTTAGTAGTGAGAACACGCAGAAGAGTACTTGTTGCCTGCTTTATTGGAGTTTACTAAGAGACACTTTTCATGTGCGTTTTGTTTCATGCCAACCACTAGTCTCATCACCTCCTATGTACTGCGGCGCATAATGGGCTAGACTGGTATCCTGCTTCTCTCCATGGCCATCATATACACAAAACTTTCTTCTATAACACCATCTTAATGTCTTTGAGATGTCCTCCTGCTGTCAGTCCCACGGTTGTACATGCGTAATCACAGATCCCACTAAGTAGAATATCGAGTAACGCCGCCAATTCTTGCCAGAGCCAGATATATTACCCTATGCCTCCGGTAGTCGATCATTCCCCTTCGTAATCGTCATCTTCTGTAATCGGCTCGACAATCAAATTTGCGCTGCGTCCGATTCTCTCCCCAAGTGAGCCTCCATCGTTGATGTCGTAAACCATCCTTGGCATGGGCGCGACGAGTCGGAACTTATAGGTGTGATCGTATCCTCGAGGCTCTGCCGTCACTGAGTAAGACTGCTCTGCTTGCAATAGATCGTAGCATTCCACGAATGCATATAGCTCTTCGATATCCGCATGCTTGGCGAACTTGCGAACCACCCGTTCACCAGATGGCATTCGGATACTGATGCGGGTGACGTCTTTCGCATCACCCGCTGGCTCCGACGGTATGGATTGTGCCCTCCATCGTCTCCATTGCTCCAGATTTTGCGCGGCCCTCTCTTCGGCCTCGGCTTTTGCCCTGGCTTCCTGCTCTGCGCGAGATTGCGCTGCTTCGGCTTCCCGGCGTTGCCTCGCACGTTCTCGATCCTGTGCCAGAGATCTTTCATAGGCAGAATTCTGCTCTTCACGTAGATTACGTGTGGCTTGCTGCTCCGCTCTTGTTGCCCGTACCCGCTCTAGTGGACCAGATGCCTGGGTGATGGCGGCCTGCAGTCTAGCTACAAAGGCCGATGGCGGCAGTAGACCTGTGATTCGGGCCACTGTTGACATTGACGTTGATGAATCCTGCGGGGTATGAACAACTATTGCTGCGAAAGGGAATTTCGTGCAATTCAGAGCATTGGAGACCTGATACGCTTCAGAGTCTTGAACGCTACCCGCCCATAGTATGATGTTGTTTTGCGGGTTATTGATGTAGTCGACAACCTCCTGCGAGAGTAGAGTCTCTCGTATAAAGGTAGATGTATCATCATGCTCGGGCGAAATGAGCACAACAAGCAGAAACTTCAAATCTTTCTTTGCAAGGTCATAACCTTGTGCATAACCGTTCTCAAAGAACGGTAACGAATGACTGCCGTACTCTTCCTCAAATTCTCGAACAAACCTCGAGGCAGTATCGCGCGGGCTTAATGGTTTTCGGCCGGTGGTGTTTCTCCGACGGTTTACACCGGGGTTTCGGGAGGATATATTTGACAGTAGTCGTGGAAGGAAGGGGAATAGATATCCAAATAACCCAAATGAGCCAGATAGTAAGCGGTAGAGGACATTGAAGGGCGTAAAGAGAATTGAGAAAATGAGCGAGGGTCTGTAGGATGTCTGGTTCTCGGGTTGGGGAACTATACGGGGAGCCGGGTCTCTGTTGGAGGAGGTTGAGGAGCGTGGGAAAGATGATGAACCATTCAGCAAAGTCTCGCGACGATATTGCTGCTGTGGAGGAGGGGAGGATGCCAGAGCAGCACGGGCTTCTTCCACTAGATCTGGGGCTTCACCATCGAAGAACTTTGCTATCGCGATCTGAGAAAAGCTTAGTGCCTCACCCATATAGGTTTGCGACCCTCATGTTTGCCAAACGGAGCTCACCTGGACATTCCACTGTGACCGCTGTAATAAAGGGATAGCCGCAGAAGGCTCCTGATCGGTGACGGAAGTGTACGTTTGTAGGGCCAATTGCTGGCTTTCAGTAAGCTGGCCGATGTCTCCATCTGAGCTTGCCATAGAACAGATGTCGTTGGGTCTCAGTTCGAGCTCAGTTCGAGGTAGATGTCCTGGTGCAAGTCCGTGGGCACCCGAGACCCCAGTGACATTAGCTTGCCTTAGCGGGAAGCGGCTCCGGAGGATCGCCGGTTTAAAATAGTATTAATCTACTCCGGTGGCCAACGCTCGCAGGGCAACGCTCGGTGTCGAGATGGACCATGCTTGCCACTGTCAAGCTAAAAACATGAACACTCGACGCTGTCTAAGTAGTTTGGCACAGATGAGCAGTACTGCAGCTGACGTCTAAGAATTATATCCGCATGAGGCTTTCTATTTCATATCCTGGCAGCCCGATGTAAGGTAAGACTCGATGGTCTTTTAATTAAAAGTCTTGCTGCCCTGCACACCCTTCTCAATTGAAAGCAGTGAACTGTTGGTGTGGAAAGAAAGCATCAATCTCCGCATCGGTAATCTTCTCCCTACCTTTGACCATCCGCACAAGCGTTCGATTATGAACACAATCGATACCCAACTGCTCGCCCCTTTTCACAATATATCCGTTGATGTAATCAATCTCGGTCTCTCTGCCAGCCTTTGCGTCTTGTAGCATAGAACTGAGATTTTTCGATGTCTTCTCCGCTATTCGTAACACAACCTCGTCCAACCTTTCCTCCGAGAAGCGTTGTTCCATCCCTTGTATGTTTTGTAGCTCTGGTAACGAGCGTATGACGTGGGATGCTTCAGAAAGAAGAGACCGCATAAGGCGTAGGACGTTGAAGTTTTGGAATAGCTCGCCATTGCGGCTGTCAAATATAACGGTGAGAGGATTAATCATGGCGTTCATGATAAGCTTCTCGAATTGTATCTGCATGAGTTCGATTGGAGAGACCACCGTAGCAGCTAAGCCAGGTCCTTGAGTAACTAATGTTGGAAGGTATCCTGATGGAATCATGGAATCCTGCCCAACTTGTTCCTCTGCTGGCTGTCTCGCATCGGATGGTGGAGGCTGGGGCACGCGGCCAATGGTCGTAGTGCCAAATCCGGCGTGCACAGCTGAGAACGGACCTTGGGAAAAGACACCGTGGGAAATGATGGCTGTCATATACTTTGGTCGAGTTCTGCTGTCTTGGAATACCTTCGCATTCACTTCGTCTATAGTACCCATGCCATTCTGAGTAAAAAGTATGGTAGAATTCTGGGTAAGACGACTTTTGATGGCCGAAAGGGCGGAGCTCGTATGTATGGCTTTTGTCCCAACAATGAGATTATAAATGACATCCCCACTGTTATCCGACCTAGAGTTTTGGGGGCCTCCGGGCATGGCATCTTCCGCTGGACCATGTATAACTTCAATTTCATAGCCTTTCTGCTTGTTTGAAACGCCGTCGGTTACGAGTTCAATTGTCTGGCCCCCGTCGTTCCAGGCTTGAACTAAAGCAGGCCGATGAAGCATCAATACGACTGCTGGTCGGTCAGAGACCGAGGCAAGCGAGTGGGCGAGTAGCTTTCCTATGTTGCCAATACCTAGGATATGAATCCTATGGTCCCATTTATCCTGACGAACAGCGGTCCTTCGCTCCGCTGGATTGGAACCGATTTGCAGCATTTGGGAAGTAGAAGTAGAGAAGCAGGTTTGGGAAATTAAGCGGCCAAAGTACTTGGTTGAAAAAAGCCAAGAAGAGACATGCTGGGATCTTTGACACGGAAACGACCACTTGTAAACACCTGCAGACGGCCCGCTGAGAGAACGAAGTGCGTAGTATGTCGCTGTCATCATTTCTGACCTTGTCCCATCAGCCAGCGTGCATCCTATTGGTTCTCATGACAAGCTAAAGACGTGGATTTAGAATATCATGACAAAGGGTTATGCAGTTCGCGAGGGCGAGTTTCTGCTGGCTTTGAGGGGCCCCCTGATCCGAACCTAGTTAATCATGGCTTTCTCAGTAGGTGAGGAGCAGCATAGTTGAAGTACACAGTACTGAAACAAGACCAGTCTGTTGAGAGGCAATGCAAGACCGCATACAGACATTTGCCATTCAATGGCCGGGTGTTGCTACCAAATGTCCGCACTCTGGATGTGGTCAAGAAGGATCGCTGTGGTCCGTGCATCGTCAAAGGACAAGGGTAGGCGCCGTACGCCGTTGCGGCATGCGAACATGCGAACATCCCCCACCACCGGTGCAACAGCAGTGGGCTTCGAGCTTTCGCACTTCTACGCCCTTGGACTTGTTTGGGACAAGGCAGTGACAACTCGCTGGTGACCGAATACCGGCTTGCTAGCTGGGCGCAATCAATACCAAGTACCGGGGCGGCTCATCATGATCTGAGGAGAGTCGAGTAAGTCACGTTCACGTTTCGCCCTATTTCGAGCATTAGAAACAGGCCACTGACTGCTTTAGTGTGTTCTTCCCTGCCGCATCAACATGCTCGGGAGCTAGGGAGTGTACATAGACTATGGCGGCGGTAGCGCGTGGCGGTTCGGATGATGGCCGGCGGGCAGCTCTGTCCCCAAGGCCGAAAGGGCGTGGTAAGCCAATGCCATGGATGTCAACAAAACTTCAATAGCTGCAGCTTTGTGGGGAGGACAATGTTGGACCATTAGGGCTGACTTCAGAATGGCGGGAGTAGAAAGCGCCAAAGATACCCTCTGCAGGAATGTAACCATCTACGGTCATTGCAGATACGAAGACAAAGGTGGTGAACATTTGAAGGGTACATGTACAAGAAGCTGATATGGTTGTTAAGGATGTGCATTTAACCATGATCCGGTCAAGGCTCATACACCACAAGCTCAGGCAGATAGGTGTGCATTGCAGCCTTCCTTGAAGAGAAGCAACTCATGCTTATTCGCGTCCTAATGGAACAGTCTAAAGAAGCGCCTCACCGTCGACTCCCCAAGCTTCACACCCTCTACGCTTGTGAGCAATGGTGTCAAGTCAGGCTTGAAGAGTGCCGGTATATCGCCAAAGGCCGCGAGTGCTGCGCCATTCAAGCCAAAGGGGCTTACACCAGGTGATAAACGCTCACCTACGCCTTGGGATGCAAGGAATTGATGTTCTGCATCAGGAATCGCACCTCCCCAAGCAAAACAGTACAATCCAACCGCACCAGATTGGGCAGCGCCCGAAACCCAGGAGTTCCTTCCTCAAACATATCATACTATACCCACGGTAAGTAAAGCTCGCTATTGCTTCCTTCAGCCATCCACCTCGAAATCCTGCACGAGTATATCCTTGTATCAGTGTACACTATGGGAAGCAAGCATGTCTTCGACCCGATGGCATTCCATCAGCAATTTGGTGTCCTCTCGCGTACCCTGACTACCAATACCCATCCGGGCCCAATTAAAATATACGAAGGGTCTCCCGTCTTTGTGAATGGAGCTTCGTTTGACGAGACCCCGCCTCCTTCTCCAAGCCTTGAGCAGAAGACATCCAGAAGTCACCAGACTTTCCTGCTACGTTTGAAGAGTCCTCCAGTGCATGGAGGTTTTTCGCGTTCGATTGCACAGCGTCACCTTCAAGCATATCCATCGAGAGCTCAAACTCGACATGCTTCTGCAACCTTCACTCATGTGAAATCGCTTAGCATTGACGCAGCACCTTCTCATCCAAACCTCATTCGTTATACCCCATCACCAACGCCTCGTACTTTTGCACAAGCCTCACGAAGTCTCCCTCATCTTCGGGCCCAATCTCGTCAGTTCGATAGTGGCAAGATGTACCCCATCCCTCCTTACCATTACCCGTCCCGAGCACCTCAGCCACTTGAGTGGGTTGGAGGAAACTATTCTCCTTATGCTCTTCCTACCCGTTCTCAACAGACGTACCATGCTCAACAAATGTACCAGGGCGAAAGCAACGGTGCATTGACAACGGCGAACCCCTACGACCCGTTCACCGCCGCCACGCCCTCACTTGCCACAGCCAATCATGCCACACACCAGCCCCAAGTCAATCCTTACACCCAGGACACAAATAACATGGGCGGCGCATCGTACTACCAGGGGCAGAACAGCTACGCACAGCCGGTAAGACTGGATACAACCTAATCCGACAAGACTAACGTGAAGCTGACTATGCCCTCAGCTACAATATCACCTCTACGCTCCACTCGGTCCACATCGGGAGAATCTATTACCCTACCAAAGAGCAGCTCACGACTTCTTTATTTCCGATGCACTTCGAGAAGAACTTCAGCGGAAGTCTGCCGCAACACTGCAAACCTTGCCTAGTACGTTCCTGCAAGTGGAGCGGTGTTCGAGTTGTGAGTGATTAATGCCCTCGATAGACTCGACTCTTCCCGCACAGATCGACCACTTCCACTCCTTAGTTCCACTCGATACCAGCAATCAGAAGAATGCAGCTTTGTTCGGATATCCAAGCTGGGTTTATAAAGCTGTATCCAGTAAAGATGGCAATACATATGCGCTCAGACGGCTCGAGGGTGGGTTACTCGTGTCTCCAAGCCATCAAATAATGTGCGATTGATCCGGGGATTTGTCTAGGATACCGCTTGACGAACGAGAAAGCTATCAGACCCGTCCAAGGTTGGAAGCGGGTCAACAATGGCAACGTTGTCACTGTCATTGACGCCTTTACAAATCGAAGCTTTGGCGACAGCTCGCTAATCTTCATCACTGACTACCACCCCCTATCCAAGACGCTTGCGGAACACCATTTTACATCACAATCCCGTTACCAAACACGTGCCCCTAGCGTTTTGGTCCCTGAACAGATACTCTGGAGCTATATCGTTCAGATAGCCAACGCATTGAAAGCTATCCATATGGCTGGACTTGCTGCTAGGATCATCGATCCAACAAAGATCCTTTTGACAAGCAAAAACCGCATTCGCCTGAATGCATGCGCCATTCTAGACGTGGTCCAATTCGATGCGCAACGCACTATCATCGATCTACAGCGGGAAGACCTTCTCCAATTCGGCAGGCTTATACTCGCTATCGGCACGAACAATCCATCCATAATTCATAACGTTCCCAAGGGAATGGAGCAATTCGCCAGATCCTACAGCCAATCGCTTAAAGAGTCCGTCTTCTGGCTTTTGGATGTGACGTCTCCGCAACAGCAAACCAAGAGCATAGATCTCTTGATCAGCGGTATTTCATCTCAGATTGTCGCCACTTTCGATAGCACGCTGCACCTAGACGACCAACTCAATACCGAACTGAACCGCGAGCTAGAAAACTCGCGTATCCTCCGCCTAATGACGAAGCTCAACTTCATCAATGAACGTCCTGACCATGAGCACGACCGGCAATGGTCCGAAAATGGCGAGCGCTACTATCTGAAACTCTTCCGAGACTACGTATTCCACCAAGTGGACGCGCAAGGCAATCCAGTCATCGACCTGGCGCATGTTCTAGGTTGTCTGAATAAGCTAGATGCCGGTTTAGAGGAGAAGATCATGTTAACGAGTCGGGATGAGCAGACCTGTTTCGTTGTCACCTATAGAGAATTAAAGAGAGGAGTCGAGTCGGCCTTTCAGGATTTGATGAAGTCGGCTCGGAGGGGGATGTAGATGATACCAGATCATTATACGTTACTATGTCCGGTTCAAGAAGCGCACAAGTGGGATGGACAGTGTTTGTGCAGGGAGGGGCATTAGTGTTCGACGGACCCAGTTAAGATTGGATAGCTGGAGTTGGCTGGTGAGTTCGATAGTCTTCGTAGAAGGGCCTCTTGTGTGCGGGAGGACGTAACAATCAAACGTTTTGTTTACTCACTCTCAGCCTTAGTTTCATTCTTGCTTGTTGGATGCGTAGCTGTGTCTCCCCGTGAAGCTTCCTCTTTCCATTTTGATGACTTTGGCCTCTTTGGGTCCGTAACCATGTCGCTTGTGATAAGTTATGTATACGCTCCAGGCTGACGAGGCTGAGTTCTTCCCTGTCTCGCCTCTCAAGAACTTCAACAGTAGACCAAATTATCTCTAGCATTCTAAGCAGTCCTTGCTTTGTGGCGGAGGCCATCCAAACCTCTTACGAGCGATTCAACGTTGGCAGGGCTTAGAATCCATGTTGCACAGCATGAGCGGAAGGATCTGTCCTCCCAACAATATAACCTCTAAAAGCCTTACCGCCTTGGAGGCGTGGTCCACATGTTGACAGCACACAGCCTCCACAGAACCGCGCCTTATGTATGCAGCTCTTTACGTGCCTGCGCTTCCCTACAGCGCTGTCGATGTTCGATGTTCCTTGTTTAATATTTCACCTCTCAGTTTTCAATGGTCTAGAGGAGCCTGCGTCTGCGTGTTGAATAATCAAGTCCAGATCTCTTTCGAATCCCTAGTGGTCACTTCAGCCGAATGGCAGAAAGACTTTTGAAGGAACATGAGGCCTCGGTTGCTCAGTTGCGGGAGAAGGTGTCTGCGTTGCAAGCAGAACTTGCATCACTCCGGAAGGAACGACAATCTTCATCGAATGATGTCCATCACGAGGATTCAACATATAGCTCTGAATCTGCTCCCTCCGGAGCACCTCTCAATACTGTATTTGGCATGCCTTCAGCTTCTCCTTTAGGGCTGATCCAGTCGATGGAGAACGGGAAAGATACGCCTACAAGCGCTCAAGATACACCCGACTATGACGAGGACGAGACAAGTGGCCCTAACGACAGCAGTGGAGACGTTACCTTAGCACATGCACCTCAGGTAGATGTGTCAAGACAAAGCTCTAGTCTACCGTTTCCTACCTCTCGTCCAGATCCGCGCTCGATTCTTGCTGTCAACTTACGCACAGTTAGAAACGCTGTCAGAAACATGATAGCCTTGTACTTTCAGCCCCCAGTACCTCCAGGCTACGAAAGAATTACGTGGAAATGCGTACGTACCGGTTACTGATTGTGAAACCACCCAGTCTAACAGGTTTATATAGGCTTGCGGTCTTCTGATGTATCTGGATATCAAAGATCCAGAACCGGGCGTGGCAGACCTGTTGAAAGCCGATTTGTCAAAATCTGCCGCCGCTGCTGCTGAAAGCCTAGACTTACCGCTAGAAATCAACTCGACATTTACTCTGCAGCAAAGCTCGACAGGTAGTTCCAGGGGATCCTCAGACCAGCGACCTCAGTCTCCTCGCTCCTCACTAGCGTCCTCGGACTTGCACATGAAGTCGGTGTGTAGCAGCTCCACATTGGTTACTACCCCAGAGAAACAAGCCCGTTTCTTACTCGTGTGCATCAACGCGACGACGTACGAGATTCGATTGGAGCAGATTCCCCTCGCTACGGTCGGGCATGATCAGGTACTCTTCAATCTCATTCGGGATGCTTACTACACGTTGAGCAGGAGTTGGCTATCTAAGCTCAGTTTCTTAACGCCTGTGTCGGTTGAGCTGGTTGAGGTATGTCCGTCTGTTCCTACCTCAAGATTCTCTACTTCCCAAGCTTAAGAACCATAGTTCGAACTCGTGCCCCCGCCCGAGGGCCAAGGCGTCGGCATCCTCAAGGCCCCTTCGCTGCCGCCTGTAGAAGAGGTCAAGGTCAAGGAGAGCTATCACTACGCTCCTTGCCCGCTGGAGCCTCCGGCTATACCGACGAATTACTTTATGCACATCTTCCACTACCCGGGCAAACATACACAGGACTTTTGGCTCCGTCGGCTTCCCAAGAAGCTGAAGACTGAATTGGCATATACCACGGATCCCCTCCCTATTGGATGGGGGGTCCGGATTCTCGAAGGGCCGAACGTTTTCTTGATTAATTGTATTTTGGGATTGATGCTTGCGGTTGCTGGCATGTGGATGGCGCTGATGAGAGATGTTTCTGGGGGTACGGGACTGGGGCAGCTATTGGTTGTCGTGCTTGTGACAGTGGTTACTTGGAATCTGCAGCAGTGGAGGTTGTGATTTACCGAGGACGGTCGGCTTGCCTGCGGACACCTTTCGCCACCTACCCGAAACTAAATCAACGACGATTAGTCGACGCCTCCATGCCAGGGTGAGCCAGCCGATCTGCATACTCCGATACTAATCTGCTAACGAAAACTGGGCGTCACTAGGCCGCTAGCCCTGTCACACCACCCGTGATTCTTCGACCTGCTTTTTCAAACATTATACAGAGACTTCTGTCTTACTGTCACCGCCCTCACTACCGCCGTGGCCCTCACCCCCTCAACATGACAGTTGGCTCCTCAACGCCGCGCACCATCATCATTGGCCCCCGGCATCCCCCCCCCCTCACCTCACCCCTATCTGAGTAGGCCTCAGGCAACGCAATTTCCAGCAGATACCCCCTCACTGAGAGCTCTTGAGGGCCAACACAAGGCCAAAAGCTCAACCTGAGAGACAGTGATTTCAACTGTGAACAAAGGCAGAAGCAGACATGGTCATGATGTTGTCTGATGTAAATCAAGTGTTAGTTCCAGCTCCTCTATGCTAGGAAGGCCCTGTTGAGGCCTCAGTTTTTTATATAAACCCCAAAAACCACCGTGAAGCCTGCTTTTCCGCTTGTGAACCATCTGAGCCGCTCAAGAGTTCAACTTCCCCCCCTCCTTCCCCGCAGTACCCATCAACCCCATCTCACCCTCTCGCGCATCCCTCACTCACCCCACTCACCCCACCCACACCATCCATCCCCCTCCCCCCCTCCCTCCCTTCACACACACGCCCCCCTTCTTCTCTCCTATCCCCCACCACAAAACCAAACCCAGCGCCTCTTCATCCCATCTCCTGAACCTCGCTTGAGTTATTACACTGCCCATCCCATCCCATCCCAGAACCAGCCCTAGCCTTGCAAATGCCGAGCTGGGAAGCACAGCCCGGGTCGGGCACGTGGGAGTATTACTGCGGGGACTTGGTTGGGATCAGCCACGCTGAGGGGGTAGGGCGGAAGGGTTTCGGGCACGGTTGGAGGGAAGGCGTGGGAAGGGGAGGGAGGGGAGGCGGGGGGGTAAGGCGTAAGGCTGCGGGGGGCTTGGACCGGGGGAGGAGTAGGGCGTGGGAGGTAGGAGATCAGATGAGATGGGATGCGGATGAGGATGATAGGTGGGATGAGGGAGTGTGGTAGATGGATGGTCTGGTTTTGGAGGGGAAGGGTTGAGAGGGGTGGAGCATGAGAGGAGGTTGTTTGGTGGTGTGTTATAGCTAGCTGTAGCAGTAGCGATGATGGTTGAAGTTTTAGTGGTCAATCTAGATCTATAGGTACGGTGTGGGGTATATCCATCCATTTTCATCTTATCTCGTCTCATTCATACCATCCTCTCACCGTTCAAACCGCCCCCCGTAAGTATAAATACCGTAGGCAATCTCATCTCATCCCGTCCCCAGCTAACCCAGCGGGCACCCCCCCACCGCTCTTCCTCCATACCGCTACCTCCTCGCACGGACAAGGGTGTCCAGCGCTGCCGTTGTGCTTTGAGCTAATCTGGCACTCACGACGCCTCTCCCCTCTCCGCACCGGAACATCCACGGCCTTTTCGTGGGAGAGGAAGCGTCTCGCTCGCAACTCAGTCGTCGCTCTTCCTCTCCTTCCTCTCCTTCAATTCTCGAACTCAAATTCAAGCCCCTAACCCATTCGTACTCCCCACAAAGACCACCTGAACAGACGCGAACCTATTACCCCCCCCACATCGGTCAGCCATCCACTCTCTCCTAAACACTAATACTCTCTCTATCGCATAGCGATTGAAGAGGAGAAAACTCACGCCGCCGTCGCCGCGAAAATCTCCACCTTCTTCGCCTTGGTGAAAACCGCCAAGGCGAGCGAAAACAGCGCCGAAAACGCCAGGATTGCCCCGAGCCGCGCAACCATGTCGTGCACGAAATAGAGCACGAAGATGGCCGCCGTCGGGATGAGGGTGCCGAGGGAGATGCCGACGAAGTGCGTGACGGTCATGAGGGTGGATTCTTTGTAGGTGTAGAGACCGCTTTCGGGGTCGTCTGGTTTCTGGGCGGGGGGTTAGTGGCTGGGTTTTGTGAGGGGAGCGGAGAAAGAGGGGGACTGGGACTGGGACTGGAATTTGAACTGAAACAGAACGGGGGCAGATGATGGTAAGGGGAGAGTGGAAACTAAAAGACAGACGTACCTTGACCCTACTGCCAAACCACCGGTGATACAGCGGCACGATCCAAAACGCCAGAAACTTCGAAAACACGTCCCGATCCACATGCACCTCCGACATGGCCACCAGATCCCCGGCCTGCGCCGGCTCGTCCGCGTCCCACACGTCGGCTTCGATGCCGCGCAGGAAATAGTCGCCGCAGCGCGGCCGGGCGAGCCATTCTCGGAGCGCTTCGAGACTGCGCTGGTTCGGCGGTTGGAGTCGGCAGATTTCCCGGTATTCGAGTAGGGCCGCGTCTAAGGGTAGGGCTCACGTCAGTTTGTGCGACCTCGGCAATTTGTGACTGGTCAGGGGGGGGCGCCGTACTGTACTCTTTCAGCTTCTCACGGATTTCGAGCACTTTTTGCCATTGCGAGTTGGCGCAGTCGCCCTGTTCGTGGGCGAGCACCAGACTCCGCCATGATTGGTGGGATTGCTTTTTCTCGATGTCGGCGCTCTGCTCGTCGTCTTCTCGGATGCTCTGGAGTTGGTCTTCTAACCTGACGAGTTCGGCTTGGAGAAACAATAAGTTTTGGGCGTTTAGGGCTCCGAATCGGCGGAAGATGGCGACTTCGGGCCACGAGCCCATAAATTTCGAGAGTTTGGAGTAGCTGCCCATTGATGGCTGTTCGCTGGAGACTGGAGATAGAGACATCTTGCTGCTGGGGGCGTTGGGTCAGATTATTATACATGATTTCCCAATATGATTATTGCCTTCGATAAGCATGTGTAGGGCTTGACTTACCGTCGCGCACCTGAGCCTCCTCTTAACCCTTGTGAAATGCTGTGATTCCAAAACAAGCCAGCTCGCCCAGAGTTACGGGTACGCACACCGCAAGGCAGACTGGCACCAAGCGGCCGTACTGCCTTGCGCCTGTAACCGAGTATCCAATCACACCCCGGCTTTGGTGCTCGATGTGACAATTCTGGCGATCTGCACAGCCATCGCTGACCCCTAGCGTGCTTGCCCAAACCGCCTATTCATGAACCTCGTGAGGCTTCCCTCAGCCCACAGCCTCGTGTCGAAGCACAGTCAACATACAACACCCACAATGCCTCCACGAGTGAGCAGCCCTGAAACGTTGTCGCCGCCGCTCAACACTAGGCGGAGGTCGAGTTCCTTCGTGGGATTGATGCGCAAGGTCTCCGGCAGGCGAGACAAGTCCGTCGTGCATCACCTGAGAGAGGCTGGTGATGTTTTCGGTGGCATTGGCGGTGCTCCCGCACTCCTCAGTGCTCCTGATGTCCGCAGGGCAGTCCTCCAGCAACTCGCCTTACTCATAGGGCAAACAAGTCCTTCTAGTCCGACAAGGCCGTCAATCAGGCCTTGTGACAGTCCTGCAATCAAGGTATGTGCGGTTCCATGCATCCTTGCCGTATTCGCACTATGTCCGTCTGACTGGCCAACTCAACAACGCTGTAGATCCAACCGACGTGGCTCACAAGCGAAGACATCGAAAACGCAGACCTGACCGACGGCGACGCGGAGTCATTCGACTGGGACTCCGAAGGCAGCACCTACTACGACTCCAGCACCACCGAAACCACCAGCAGGATCCCCACCCGGCGCAAAGAACCCTTTACAGAAACCATCACCGTCTTCTCCGCCACCAAAGAGGAGCTAAACATGCGCTGCCTGCTCGACACCGGCATGCGCCCCAACGTCATCAACGTCGAAAAAGCCGAGCGCACAGGCTTACGGATCAAAAAATACAGCGGCCGTCGCCTCATCACTGCCAACGGCGCCAAATTCGAACCCGTCGGCTGGATCAAAACAGACTTTTACTTCGAGCGCCGACAGACGGCCAAGACTTACCCGGTCAAGTTCTTGGTCGTGCCGAGGGAGGCGCCGTATGACGTTGCATTTGGATGGCCGTTTATTTCCAAGGCCGGGCTGCTCAGCCACAACCCGGAGGCTTTCCCGCTTGATTGGGAGAAGTTGGATAAAAGTGAGTTTGGCTCGCTTGCTCGCTTGCTTGCGCGTCTGATCGTCCGGTGTGTGGGATGTAGGCTGATTTGTGCGCAGAAGGAACCGAGGACAAGAAACGTCGAGGAGAAGAGGCAAAAGAGAGGAATCGACGGATCAAAGAAGAGGAGCGGAGAGCTGAGAGAGAGAAACGCAACGCTGGGGGAGGGGGGCAAAGCAGCGGAGGCGGCAGCAGTGGCGGTGGCAGTAGCAGCGGAAGTCAAAGCACGACTTGAAAGAGAAGATTCCAGGCCTCTGCCACCATCGTCGTCTCTCCCTCGAGCTCCTTCGCATTTTTCATACCTCGGACTGTTTTCATCTGTCGCTGATACCCCAACTTGCGCTCTCTACTCTACGCTTAATGAAACCAGTACGTCTTCTGAGGTACGAAAACTGAACGCGCAAGAATCATACTGAACAGTCTATAGCGATACCCAGGAGGTCAACTCAGCTTGGGCACGGCATGTCTAATGATGGAAAATTTTCACGATACTTTCATTCACTTAAGGTAAGGTGGGTCCGCGGATACACGTGACGCGGGAGTACCCTTGACTTTTTTATTCTAGGGCTTGCAGTACGGATTGCTTATCATGATATCGCATTATTGGTCATGGTATCGAGCGTCAACTATATACGTTGATTATATAAAGCATCCTCACCAGGAGCAAAAACAATAAAACCTCCCCATCTCGCCGGTCTATACCCTTATCCACCCTTCTACCCCTCTTCCGTCCCACTAACCACCAAAACCACACTCCCCAACTGCCTCCTCACATCCTCCCTCTCCACATCATGCGTATCCTCCACCTCGCCGTAAAGTCCCGTCTGCCACCGAACCTCCAAACTACACGCCTCCGCCGCCTCCTCGATCCCAAACCTCCTTTCCCCTTCCTCCCCCCCCCTAACCCCTTGCCTCAACCCCGCAAACTCCTCACTCCACTCCACCACCAACCTCACACCCACACACAGACTCTTCCCCGCCAACACCGCCCTCTCCAGCCCCGCCAACTCCCACGCCGGCAACCCGCTAATCCACCCTCGGATCACCTCTCGGGTGCCGTCGGGTTGGCTGGCGGGGACGATACTGCCGTCGTCGAGGACGGGCTTGATTTCTACGCCGGGCCAGACGTGCGTCACTAGGTATCCGATAATAGGCTGCGCGGTGCGCATCTGAAGATCTCGCAACGAAGGGCCTGGGGAACGTGTCTCGGAATCGTCGAGGAGGGTGCTGGAATGTGAGGAGCGGGCGGGCGCCCAGCAGAGGAGTGTGTCCGTGTCCAAGTACCGCATCAGCATCTTGACTATCTCGTCTCGCGTGCGCGACATTTTGGATGTAGAGGCCGCGGCTTGGTCGGCGAGGGCGAGGTCTTCGGCCCGGCTGGCTATGGAGGTGAGCGGGATTAGGTGTTGTTTTAGGGCTTGTTGGGCGGAGATGAGGAGATCCCATTCTAGCGCTATGGCGGTGGCGAGATGGGGCTTCGAAGGCGGAATGTGCAGGAGGGCTTTTGTGGCAGGGTTGCGGACGGGGCGTTTGTCCAGGTGGATCGTGTGATGATTGGGGTGGTCGGAGGTTTCTATAGAGGGGTTAAGGAGTTAGCAGCGAGCTTGTCACGTGCGGTAAAAGTAACGACGGGCGTACCATCTGCGGTTTGTACGGTTACGTCTTTCCAAAACCGCTTCTTCATTGCGCTCCCCGACTTCATGTGGCTGGAACGGAGGTCTTGACCGCGCTTGAGTAATTCGGCTTGTCGCCGGCGTCGGTCGACTCGTTCGCCATATTGTGATGCTGCGGGCAGAGGAGCGGATGGTGGAGGCCCGGGGGTGGTGATGGGGAGGGGGTCGGCGGGTTTGGGGGCGGTGCTGTGGAGGCATTGGTAGAGTATTGGCGCCAGAGAGGATGATGGGACGGTACGATGTGATGTGGAAAAGAGTGAAGTTGACGGAAGGCGTGTGAGGCTCTTCATGCTTGAGCACACGATAGTGTTGGGTGGGGAGCATGGATGTCCTGAAGACTTGGCGGAGATTATTAGGCGCCAGCGCATGCAGTGCAAACTTTCCGGATTAGAACATGTCACGTGCATAACACGATGCATGCATCTCCACTGCGCTGGCTTACAGGCAAAGCAAACGACAATCTTCAATCGGGGACTCGTCGACTATTCACCCATGAATCGAAACAGTGGGAATTCTCTTCAAATTGTTTATTTAAAAAGCTTATTAAAGAAACAGTGGGAAGTATCTTCGGTCGAGAGTCTGGAAGCCATGTCGGATGGACATCTACAGCCTCCACTCCCCGAATGTCGATATGCGCTTTTACGGTTGAGCTGCGGAGAGGGGTGCCCCGGCCCGCTGGCTGCCCCAGACTTTGCGTTGGTGCATGTCCGGCTGCATCCCGGCTGCATCCCGGCTGCATCCCATCTGCATCCATGTTTCCGAAAGCAGCTGCATGCAGAATGCTAAAGTAGTTGTTCTCCATATTGCATCCGTGTCCTGCGCGCGCGATAGGATGGAAATGGTAGATCATGTAGATGATGTGTCGTCGCACAACCGCAATTAGAAAATGGCCCTGACTATCAATCACGCTGTGCAGGTCAGGTTACATACAACCTGCATTGATTCTCATCTTCCATCTCAATCCTTCATCTGAGCTGTATCACCCGCATCTCTTCGTGTCCCTCCCTCTGCATGGTCCCGTGGTCGACTGAATGCCCTCTGAATACACTGCCGTCTTCTTCGTTCATCGACGGGCCACGGCCCTCATCGTCGTAGATTCCTATGGCCGAGAATCTGGGCTTTGGCGCTTTGGGCCTTCGCGATCGGGGCGATGGCGAAGGACTGCGATTTCGTCGTCGCAGAAGGAGACAAAAAGCTAAGCCTGCGGCAGCAATGACCCCCAGGGGCACGCCGACGCCAATGCCTATCTTCGCTGAGTTTGTAAGACCGGTGGAGGGCGTGGGTGTTGCCGACGGACTCGTGAGGAGCGGCGAAGTCGTTGCGGATGACGAAGATGTTGCGAGCAAGGAGATGAATGTAGACGACGGAGTGGATGCGATTATGGTATTACCAGATGGTGTAGTCAATGTAGCCAAAGTCGTGGTGAGCGATGAAAGGGATGTAGCCGACGGAGTGGGTATGGTCGCGGTACGATCAGGTGGCGTAATTAGGGCCGACGTAGATGTTGGTGGTACATTGGTTGTGGAGGTCGGTGTGATGCTCGAAGAAACCGATATTAAAGAAATTGATGTCGAAGAAACTGATGTCGAAGAAATTGATGTCGAAGAGACCGATGTCGACGAAACCGATGTTGACGAAATCGATGCCAAAGAAGAACCGCCTACCGTTGCTGCAAGACTGATGCCTTTCTTGTCATCACAACAGGTAGTGTTGGTATTACCGCAACACCAGGTTCCGTCGCTACATTGCTTCAGTTCTATGTTGCCAGACGCGCCCTGACGATGCGTGCACAGACGTCAGCTTATGGTGTTTCTTCCTGAGGGAAACAAACAAGACGGTTGACAACGGTAAGACACTAACCACGCCCGAGTCGCAGAAACCTTTCAGACAGGACGGACTACCCCACGTCGGATCCGTACATGACTCTCTCCAGAACATGTTATCTGCGTTAGCCCCCCGAGTCTGGCATAGTCCATTCGGTAAACAGACATCGTCAAGTGTAGCCTGTGTGTGATTTGTGCCACAGCACATTGACTGGGCGCCAGCGGCCGGATTACAAGGCTGATAAGCCGTGTCCGTGACCAGGGAGCCATCAGGATTATAGCACGCCGCCGCCGCTGCCCCCGACGCGAAGAAAGCAGCGTGCAGAAGACAAAAGTTGACGATGGCTTTCGTCATTGATGCCACAAGAAACAGTCAAAGACTTGCGCATCTGCACATGTGGCGAAGAGGCCAGGAAGAAGGACTCGGAGAAAGAGGCATAAACGCACAAATCGCTTGCTCCAGTGTGCTTTTCAGTGGGAAGTAAAAGAAGTAGTCACTTTGATTTAGATAAGAAGGCCGAACGCTAGGTCGGCACGGCAGGTATGCCTCCATCGCGGCCTGCACCGTCAGCCAGGCACGTCTCACCCAATCTTAATGATCTCCCTCACAGCATGTTCTGGAGTGACCATGCCGTTAATGCGCCAGGTAGCGCTCCAAGCAAAAGGTGGCGCCTGCGGCATTGCAAGGCACGGGGGCAGAGCATGAAGCCGGCGAAGGGGGAACGCCATCGGTTCAGATACCACTTTCTGAGGAAAAAGGGCGGGGTGGTGCGTCTGTACGACGTCGAGAGCCAATGGCGAGGGGAGCGAAGGGTTCGACGAGGGCCGGATTTAGAAGCTTGGGAGGTCTGCAGGCGTGCATTATTCGTGCCGTGCCTCATGTTTGCTTTTCGAGTGTTGGAACGGGACCAACACCACGGCGATGGATGACACGGTGGATGGAGCCCTTTATCTCAACACTGAGGCATGGCTTCCCCTCGACCCAATTAGTGCTGCACTACGGGAAGACTCGAGGGCCAAAGGGGCTCGGTATTGATTGGCCTAGCGTCCGGCTCGGCTTGGTGCCCGATTCATTGGCTGAGAATCCGACTCGGCAATTTCCGATTGGCCGGCGAGATCTGGGCCTCGCGATTGTGCGGGTGCCTGCAGCCTTCCGAATTGAGCCAGGGCCGAAAAAGGTCAGAGGAACGCCCAACACCACGACCCGTATTCAGGCTCAATGTCGTGATAATTCCCTCCAAGGAATTCCGCCGTTTCCCTCGGACGCTATCCTTGAAATGTCATCCTTTTGGAGCGATGATCGGTGCTAAGAAATACGCGTACAGCGACTGTCGGGTGTGCAGAATCGAGCATTGCCTGCCACTGGACGCGTCGCTGTCAACGTGGGGGGCAGTACCACCAGTAGGCTTCTGCCACAAAAGCTGCCATCGGTCCACCTGGTTGCGAGCAACTCCACCCCCCTGGTAGTGAGACCGTAGGGAAAGACTGCGATGTATTCGAAATTCTCGATATCATTGCTCCAGCACCTAGCTCTTTCCCTCCCTCCAACTTCTTACCCGCTCGAGCGGCTGTACCTGCTGACGGCTGTCCTGCATTCTCTGTACAACCTCGGGTGCTGACCCGTTGAAACCGCGTCTGCAGCACCTCAGTGCGACCTCAGCGCGGCCCGTCCCGGCTGCCAAGTCGAGGCACCGTCACGAAGATCACAGTATAATCGGGGTGTTGAATGCACCTATGCATTGATTGCTTGATACAAACTCAACAACTGTTGTTTCGAACTCGACAGTGCATCTACCTACTGCGCCTCGTGCGCCAAAAACCCTAAGATGAACCGGGTGTACTTGGAGCAACGCTGAAGAAGCAAGCCGCGTGACGCTTTCAGGGCAAGACAGCCTTGCGAGCTCTGCGGAACAGACTACAAGATGGCCAGTGATCCACGAAACAACCCCCTCAGCCTCCGCCACCCCGTCTGGGCCAACCAGCCTAGCCAGCCCTGAGGCATGGTGGGTATTTAGGGCATTACCCTGAACAGAACACCATCAACATTGCCATCCCTATCACCTCCTGGCGCAGCCGGGAAAGGTTGAATTATCAAACCCGCCTTCTTCGTTGCCTTCAGCAGGAGATAAAGATGATCATGCCGCTCTTCGAAAAGTCACTTTAAGATAGCGAGCATGGCCCTTATGTTTGCGTCTTACAAAGCGTCATAGAGGGCTGGAATTCTGCGACTCTCGGATTCACTTGCACTATCCATCTTGTTTTCGATTGGCGCCGACGTATTCGTGGACTGAATTTGAGATGCAACCACGCTGGCGATTTGAGGCAAAGCAGCCAGGATGCTGCAAGCCATTCATCTGAGTATCATCCATATCTCATGCACTGACCCAATTCAAGCTCATTATCTTGAGGACTTCAAATGGTTGAGAGGGAGGACGCCGAAAGAGTTTGCCAAAACTGTAGTATGACCAGGTTGATGCCTTCGGTATCAGGTGGTCCCAAGCTGTAGCCGCCATCGCTCTTTTTATAGATAATTGATGAGGTCACGTGTTCGTATTGAGCACGTCACTTTTCCCTTGAAACCTCAAGAACGTGGACATGAGGTCCTACAGTAGAGACACTGAGCAAGTCCTCGTTCACCGTAGCACGGGCAACAGTTACTTGATATATCTGGTTCGATTTAGTAGTGGCGAAAAGTATCCAGAGACAATTCGCTGTTACGTGCGCAGAATCTGGCACTGCTGGCACAAAACCCCTCCATTCCACTGAAGTCATGTCGCTGTCATGGTGGCAGTACTAATAGCAGGCTTATGCTACAGGAGCTGTGATCTTTCCTGCTGATTGCAAGCAAATCCCCCCCTGGTAGTGAAACCGTAGGGAAAGAACGAGATGCTGGCGAAGCTCAAAATGTCACTGTTCTTGTAATGAGCTCTGCGGCTGATGTCTCATCCGCTGTTTATGTTTAGAACTGCTGTCTGCGTTCCGTGTACAGTCTTCGGTGCTGATTCGTCGGAGCTCTTTTGCCGCATCTCGACCCGACCGGTGCCAGCAGCCAAATCCACCTTTAAAGATACCAGGTGAAAGTCAGGGTGTTGCTGCGAATATACGAGTTAACACGACAGAGTCTTAAGCCGTTGAATAGAGTTGCAACAAGCAATACCTTTGTTACGTATCGAAGCGCAATTTCACGTATTGCAGCCGCCAGAGAAGTGATGCCAATGATGAACGGGATTAGTTGGCCGGTCGCTTGTAGAGTATAGACACCGGATATACTGTTCGCGGTGAGGGTGAGCTCGATGAACACTATGAAACAGGCCATCGTAGTCAGAAGCACTGCGTGAAATACAACGCATAGACCCTGCAGAACGGAGCTGTGGACGTATCAGCCTCACATTAGACGACATAGGTAATAGTGAACAGACCCTGCTTGAGTATCTTGCGGCGCATTTCCTTCTGTCTCTTCTGTCCCCCGACTCAGGAATCCGATGTAAGCTTTGACTAGGTCGTTGAGGCTGGGCGGGTTCTCATGCTTCTCTGCTGGTTCTTGATTCAGAGGCACCCCAGCGTGTTCGACCGTACCTGAGTTGGTATATAACTCGAGGATGTCGAGGAATGGGCCGAAACTGACTGAAGACGTAGGAAGGAAGGATCTGCTGAAGAAGTACTTCTTTACAGGTTCTGGAAGTTTATTCCAAGACCTAAAGAGCCGACTATCTCCAAATTTAGGTCCAAAGAAGCGGTGCGAAATAACGTCCATAGTGAGCCAAAGCATAGCCCTCAGGACTATGTACAGTACAAGAAAGAGCCAAAATATTGGGACTGCGAGAATGATGGAAACAGCCTTGAAGAATGTGACCATAGTAGGTGACAGTTCTTGTCTTCCGAAGAAGAACACCACGGCATCGCACTGTGTAGCATCGGCTGCGTTTTGTCGTAATCTCCAGGGAAACCACCACAAGTAGATGTTGACAGAGGCGACCATGGACGCGATTGCAGTTCTCCAGAAAACCCCGGACCACGAGAGATAATGATATTTTACGGATGATGCAGAAGTAAAAGACATATCTACGGTGGACATCTTCACAACGTCCAACATCGCCTTGAGGAGCCTAAACCCTCCTGTACTACTAGTGTCTGCCAAGGCAGCTTTCAATCTGCGAAGGACCTTCTCCCATCCACCTTCCTTAGAAGCGTACCATGAAGTCAAGGACATCCGGGTCCTCTCGACCATACTTGCAATCGAAGCAGGCGTCAAAAAGTAAAGGCGCATCCCAAGAAAGCTCAACACAGTGAAGAAGAAGCCGAAGCAAATCAGTAGCATTATATAGACCTCAACAGGTTTGATGTTACCGCTGGCAATAGATGTGAAAATGGCAGTGACAACAGCTAATACGAATATAGAGTTAGCATCGTGACTTCGGCCGGCCTCGTTGGGCGACAACGTGTTCGTGAGCCAGGACGCAATCCATTGCAAGTAGACGCCGAGTCTAATGCCGAGTCCGTAGAAGTCGGAGTTGCCTTCGAAGCCGGGGCAGGAGGGCGCCCTTTGATGTAGCCTAGGGGCTTCGGAGATTCTATTTTGCGCGTTGATTTTCTGTGAGTGAGGACCGACGGCGGAGGCGTTGATAAGCAGGACAGGTAGAAGGAAGGCTACGTATGCCAGCACCTTCGATTTTAGCATTGCGCCCTGGCAGCGAGGGGTTTCGTGGAAGCTGGTAGACTCTTAAAGGATTAAGATAGCTGAGCTAGAAAGATAGGATAGCTAATATAGATGTAGGACCGATGCGATGTGATTGTCCAAGGTGGGCAGGCTTTGAAAAAGGAAAAGAGAGGGGAACGCCCTCTTCGCAGTCACATGCTGGTTGGCGGAACACGGGTGGGTGACGCATCGTTCTGAGGAGAGGTATTTTACGCTGGAGGGAAAACTATTGGCTATCGTTCATTGCGAATGGCTCGTAGTGGAGGGGGTGTGTTGTGAAAATCTCAGCCTCGTCCTCTGAGAATTGGCTGACACAAACTTAGCCCCAGCCCCGCCTTCAGCCCTAGCACCAAAATGGGAACCATTGTTGGCCCTCGTTCAATTGCTCGATCGCTATTCGTACTCAGGACGATTTTACCGGAGATCACTACTAGGGAGTGATGCACCAAGATTAAAACTGTCCTGAGTGATAGTAGCTGCGTTGTGCGGGCAGAAGACTAATGCCTCCGTAACGCCTCGCGACGAATATATATGTGCCCTTTATCCTTCACTCTCCGTCGGGCCATATAACTTGACCCTGTATATTACATCCTCGACAGCTGAGAAGGTGCTAATGCTTGAACATAGCATACATCAATAGAACTAAGCTGAATTGAACCGTTACCGAGTAGTCTATCGGGTATTTACAAGTAGCCCCAGCCCCCCAAACACCAACTACCGTAAACCAATAGCCTCCAAGAACAAGTTATCCTATTCTAGCCCTTGGCCCCCTACCCAATCTCAGTCCATTCCTCACAGCTCTTTCTTCAAGAAATGCTCCGGCTTATGGCTGGTCTCGTAATCGATATGAACATACGCCCTCTCCACATTCGGCAGACTCTCCAGCTTCGTCTGTAGCTCCTCAGCAACATCGTGCGTAGCTCGGAGGCTCTCACTGGGATCCATGACCACGTCTACCTCGACAATCACACGCGGGCCGCTGTGGTAGGCGCGAACGGTGTCGATGGCCGTGATCATGGGCGAGTGCGTCATGGCTGTAATTTTCGCACGTCAGCTTGCTGCTCTTTGAGTGTGTAGGAGAAAAGGAACCAGAAAGGACTGACAGATATAAGTAATCCACTGCTGCATCTGCGTGTCCGCCGTAACGCCAATAAGAAGTTGAAACTCCGCGTACGCGGTCTTCAGCCACAGCGTCGCGATCAGAACCGAAAGGATAATAGCACCCATCGGGTCGATCCACCATATCAATTTGCTTCCGCCCACGGATGTGAGCAGACCGAAGCCGTTGATGAAGAGGTCGTTGCGGTGGTCTTCCCACAGTATGTGGATTTGCGAGTAGACTTTCCGTAATGCCCAGCAATACAAGAACAGCGCTAGCTTCACGGTGAATGCAATAGCAACCACGATGATCGACGGCAAGTGTAGATGTTTCGTATCCCCGTCTCCTCCCTTTGCTTTATCACCACTCTTGTGGGTTGCGATTTCCTGCGCCGAGAGCACAATCAGGATGAATGATACGGCTGTCATGAGGAAGCAGAAGACGATGTTCCCCGCCGTCTCGATCCTTGCCTTCCCGCTGGGGAACTTTCTCGGGTCCACGCTCCGGACAGCGCGGTTGCAGACGATGAGCGTGAGATTGGACATGGGATCGAAGAGGGCGTCTGCCATGGTCGTAAATAGCGAAAGGGAGCCCGACGAGGTAGCGGCGTAGAGTTGTAAACCTGCCAAAAGGACGTTGGCTGCGAATGAGCCCTGCACTGCGATCTTGAATTTGAGGTGGTTCTCCCCATCGAACTGCTTGGCAAGGCGGACATGCTCGTCCACCGGCCGAAGCAGGCGCTCGATGTTCTCATTCTGGCTTTCGTAGAACCCTTGAAGCTTCCTTGCTTTTGTAGCCTCCCTGTTGGTAGTGATAGGACCGAAGCCGTCACGCTTCCGAGAGGTGTTGGCCCGTATGAGATTGATCTCGCTCGAGGTCTTTAGCCGGGATGACAGCTGGTACGGGTCGTTCTCGAGGGTGTACTGTGGTGGTGTGTTGCCCTCGACATCGGAGTCTGGACTGGACGGCGCTGCTCCATGTCGGGAGATAGGGTCGTTGTCTTGTGATGAAGGGGTCGTCGGCTCGAACGAGGTACTGACTGCACGCTTAGAGGGTGTGTTCGTGTCCGCTATCTGCGGAATTGGCGTCGAGGATTGTTCAGCCCGGTCGGGGTGGAGATGAAATGGGTGAGGGTGCATTGAGATCGCATGCTCAGGGCCGGCCATCAGATAAGATATGCTGCTCGGCACTTTTTTCTTAAAAACTTCGAGTTGTCTTGTGGGATAAGCCTAGGATTCAGCACTGTTGATAGCGAGTTGCAGATGGATGTCAACAGAGCAATGCAGTCGTTATCTCAAGCACCCCTGATGATAGATAACTGGGAAGGAGCGGCGGGAGTCTGGTCAGAGGTACAGCTGCGGACGCCCACCAGTCATTTTCAAGCAAGGCTTTCAGGCTTTGACCATGATGCCAATCTCCTTGTTCTGATGCCTGAGTTTGCCAAGACACACGGCTGTGGCAATGCGCGGGCACGGCGGCAAGGTCAAGGCTCAACGTTCGAAGGTTCAAACGCCCGCTGCATCCGCAGCCAATCTATGTTGCTGCCTTTATCATGCTCCTGAGTGGCGTGGCTTGGACATTCGCGCGCCCAGCTCAGCCCTGTCGTTTGTGGAGCACAGCACAGGGCTGAGGCCAGCGCGGGCTGATCAGTCTAAAATATTAAAATATTGCGCTTTGACGGAATAAGTTACCCAGTCATCGCATGCAAAATTGGCGGACCGGGAATAACATTCAAACCGAGGGCCGGGCCTTGTTATCTCCAGAAATTCATTCGAGCAAACTCCTCCTACTACGAGCATGCCCTAGAGTGCAATTGACAATCATCCACCAAATCGGCGAAGGGACGAATAAGATGCGTGCTCCAGAGTGAAATATCAAAGCACTATCTCATCTCAAAACCATGTGTTGCGCGATTGACAGGCGACTCCCCATCTACTCTAGATGTGTATCCTGTCCCGACCGAACTCCTTTTCTAACCCTCCCAAAGGAACGCCCTAGAACCCCCCGTGCTGAAAGTCTAACCCACAGAAATCGCCCAAAACCCTGCTCTTTCCCTCCGTCACCCATTACCCCAAACCCATCACACTAGTCATCCCTCAACCCCCTCGCTATTCACATCCCACACCCCCCTTTATCCCCTCCTCCCTCCCCCTCCCGCACTCCTCCCCCCTCCTCCCCAACCCCAACCCCAAACGTCCCCACCAAATACCCCCTCGTCCGCTCACACGCCACCTCATCCCTCCAAAACCCCCTACAAGCCAACCCAGCCATAACACCCCACATATCCCTCTCGGGATCGACATCCCACCCCTTCAACCCCCGGCTCTGGTTAAAACCCGGTCGCCACGCCGGTTCGTCTTTGAGACGAAGGATGCGTTTGTGTGTGATGAGGAGGGGGAAGAGGGGGTCGGTGGGGGTGGAAAAGCGGCCAGTTGTTTGCGGGGTGGGGGGTCCGGAGGTGTAGGTGTTGGCATGAGTGAGGTTTTGAGGGGTAGGGATGGCGGGGCAGATGTCGCACATGAAACTCCGCACGCCCCATTTCTTCCAGTTGGCGTGCAGGAAGAGGGGGGTGAAGGAGCGCCAGTCCTCCCGGGGCTGCGGGAGCTTGGGTTTGGTCTTGATTCTTCGTTTCGTGGTGATAGGGTGGGAGGCGGTTAGAGTAAGAGGAGGTGGTGATGATGGAGAAGGCGAGCGCGGATCTGCTTGTACCATGGCGATTGGAAGCCCATTCTGTCGGTTCTCCCATAGGTTGCGGACTGGTTGAGGGACAAGGTACCAGGGCGCGTTGAGAGAGCGTAGGGCTGTTGGGAAGGTGTCTTTGTCACCCCAGCCGGGGCCGCCTTGCGTTATTATGGTGTAGAAGTATGAGGGACCATGGTAATTGTAATAGGTGGATAGGCAGAGGGTCTGATTGTGAAGTAAGTTGTCAGCGTGGGAGTTGTGGACGTTGAAGAGCGAACCTGGGGAGTGGCTTACCTTCCAATGTCGCCGCTTGTCCCATAGCATTTGTCCTGATTCGACGGTTTGTATACTTGACACCAGTGGATTTACCTTGTCGTTGCTGGCGCCGGTGATGTACCCTGTCAAGGGGGATTCGGTGCTTTTCCAGAAATCAGGCCAGAGTATTACTCCTGTCTCTTGGAATTCCTTTGTGTCGAATAGGGTATCAGGACTCCGAATAGCATTGCTGTCGGCATCTACGGAGAGGATCTCCTGAAAGGACGAGAGCAGCATTGCAGCCGGCTTGAGCTGGTAACCAGTAAGATTCGAAACATCCATATAGTCGCTCAACAGTCGACAAGCTATCCCCTCCCGTGCGACTTCGTTGCACCACTCTGGCTGCGCTTCGATGTCATTCTTCATCCATAGCTCTACTGGGAGCTTGCTGCCCACATGCCGCAGCATTCCCAATGAAGTCGCTGCAAACTCAGAATAGTTGCCTCCGCCCACAATGATGATGCCTCGACCGGTGTGGAGGTTCTCTGGATATGTCGGTAGTGCAGCGACGAGGGCGGCGTGTGTCTCTCGTGACGCTTCGACATCTTTGGGGTCGAGGGATAACGCATGGGAAATTGTATAGTAATCTGTGACCTTCTTTTCATGTCTAATAATGAATTCCTCAGGTCGCTGGAGGTCGGGGGTGGGCTTGTGCGCGTCGAAGAGCTCTCGCAGGTCCTGCCATACTTTCGAGGCGGCTGCAGCTTTGATTGGAGGTGGAAGATGGATGGTCGCACAGGCAGGGCCGGCCTTCAATTTGTGTGCCCATGTCCGACGAAAGGTCTCTTGGTAGAGAACGACTGTGTAGAGAGCGATGACCACAAGGACCAGAACCAATATTTGATTGCGCCGTGGCACTGAAGGACGTTGTCGGCGAAGACATTCAGTGATGCTGGTGGCTCGAGGGCGCCAAGACGCCAGCATCCTGAAGGAAGAGAAGCGTCCCAATCAGATTGAAAGGGTGCTGTTCCATTCAAACGAGCAAGCTCAGTTCCCTCTCTCTACGTCTCACCAATATAAATCATGGAGTAAGCCGGCAGACATGAATCCGAACGAGAAATAGCGTTGCCCGTAGCCATTAGAGTAGGTACCCGGTCGCTGTGGCTTTCCCCTTTGCTCGTACTAGATGTACTACGCCGGTATGGGCGTCATGGTCTGAGGAGTCCAGAGCACACGCCACCAGAGTCAAAATCGATGGCTTCACACTCTATCTTGCCCGGGAAAGCTACTAGCAGTGTGATAGCAGAGTCAGATAGTGGCATCAAGCACAGGGTCCTCCATACCATATCAATCATTCCCTCAAGGTGCAGCCAGTTCATGTGAGTTTCCCTGTGGATAGTGCCTGACGCGGGTAATGCCTTCGACGTCTCCATGGCAATCTCTGCATTCTGGTCCTCTTATGCCGTTAAACCTACTTCAATCGTGATGCATCGTGCTTCAAAGGCTACTGCACTGCGACGCGGCCCAGTGCTTCTCAACCCGCTCCAATACCTCCTAGCTTGATCGAGTCCGTCGTCCAAAGCCACCGACATTTTGTTATGCTCGCGGCAATGGTGTAAACCAAACCTTCTCCTCTGATCAGAACGTTCAAGCCTGAGCCAGCCAGGAATGGACGCCCTGACTGAATCAACCAGCGGCATGGCTCTTGTCAACACAGAGGACGATTCGGAAGCCGTGGACTCATCCGAAAACACCATCAACACAGGTGTGCCACCCACCACTCCGTCACAGACACGCGCCCAGCACGCTCACATTTGACGCGGAGCCACCCACCCAGTTTCATCCCAACCCAACGAGGAACCTCCACGTGCATGCACCACATGCAGGAACCCCGAGTCCACCCTCCCTCTCCCCCTCAAACCCTGCGCCAAATGCCCCACGGGCCTCGACTGTTCCCTCGAGCGCCAGAAAGCAACCTGAAAATCGCACAAGGAGACCTGTGCCACAACCAGTAGACCCAACATCACCACATCCAACCCGCAAACCCCTCCGTCGGCCACCGCCCAATCATCGACTCCTTTCGCAGCGCCCTTGCTAGTGGTTAATACCTCCACTCCCTCCCGACCCGAAAAAGACGCCCTTACCGCCCTCATCGACTCCTACCGCTTTGGCGTCCATGACGAATACACTTTCTCCGGTGAGGTTTCCACCTGAAATCTCCACGGCGGGGCGAACCCTCTGCAGGATTTTCGGCACAAAGAACAATTTGAACATTTTTTCAAAAAATGCAATCAAGCAGTCAACTTCCACATACCCGGCCCCAGAATAAGCCAAGCCAAGCCTAGCCTAGCCTAGCCTATTCCAATCTACTCGGAGTACACGAAATAATATAAATTCTGAAAACAACTTAAATACAACAAAACAACTTAACCCCCCCCTCACCAAGTAAAGCTCTCCTCCACAAAATCCAGCACCCCCCTTTCCGCCCTCCCGCCCCTCCCCCTCTCCTCCTCCTCCTCCGCCATAACCCCCCTCACCGCCTCCCGCACATCATCCGCAAACCCCCCCGGCCCACACACCCCCACCGCCATCGCCCCCACCCTCTCCCGAAACTCCCTCCCCACCAGCACCCGCGCATTCGCTCTCCCAGGCCACATCCGCACCCTCTGACTCGCGCTGCGCACCTCGCGCGCACACTTCGGCTTCGTCACAAACAGCAGCACCGTCAGCACCTCCCGGCGGCCGGGCATCGCCAGCATCTCGTCCATCCACGGCCGCACCCACTCCAGCTGCTCCGTCGTGCGCACGCTCCACACCAGCACGATTTTGCGCACCGCCGCCGTGCGGGAGCGGTGCGCGCCCAGCAGATGGCGCACGTGTGGCAGTTGGTGCGTGATTCCCACGCCGCCGGCGAACAGGAGCACGGTGCCGTAGGAGTGCAGGGATTCCAAGCCGCCGTAGGGGCCTTCGAGGAAGCCGGTCAGGTGCAGGGTGCCGGACGGGGAGGCGCGGGCGCGGTGGTAGAGGGTGGAGGTCAGGCCGGAGCGTTTGCTGACGACGAGGGACATGGTTGTGACGGGTCGGGCGGGGAGGGACGGGGACGCGAGGTCGGAGGTTGAGGTGGGGAGTTTTTCGTCGCTCGGGAGGGAGCGCGGGGGGCCGGGCTGGGTGGTGCTCCAGGCGACGGAGAAGGGGTGCGACATCCATAGCGAGAGCGAGGGGATGTAGACGTAGGCGTGGGTGCCGGGGCGGAAGGTCCACGGGCGCGGCATGGTGAATGTGAGGCGGCATGCTTCGCCGGGGAGGGCCTCGACGGTGAGTTTGGTGAGGCCGTGGCGGGAGACGTTGCGGTAGACGAGGCGGAGGGTGCGGATGGAGCGGTCGAGGAACCAGAACAGGATGACGGCTTCGACGTAGCGGAGTTGGGGGAGGGAGCCGCGCACGGCGTGGATGTAGATGCCGAGGAGGGCGAGGAAGGCAAGGAGTTGGTGCAGGTGGAGGAAGGTTTCGTAGAAGGCGTGGCGGATGGCGGAGGGGGATTGGATGAGGATGAGGCAGAGGGCGAGGGTGCTGACGAGGCCGTATTGGAGGAAGGCGTTGTGCTGGAAGGCGGAGGTGAGGCCGTGGAAGCCTTCGGCCGCGTGCATGTTGACGGCCCATGCGATGGTGTGGGCGATGGACTCCAGGACTACGATTCGGCCGATCCATCGGTGGAAGAGGTTGTATGTATCGAAGCTGACCCGCAGCAGTGAAATGAGTGGATTGTTTCGACCGGCTAGGACTATTAGTGGTATCATATTAACAACTGCCAGATGTCCCGTTCTTCCTCGTACTTCTGCAAGCAAAGCCGCTCGATTGCTCTGCCGGTAATCGAGCAGACAACAGTATATCACGTTGCTCAGCAGATAGAGACCCAAAAGGAGGCTATGTAGCCTGGAAGGTATCGTCCCCACATTTATCGCTTTCGATAGTTGTATCTCTCGGTTATGTCGTTTTTTATGTATTGGGGCATAGAGAAGGTCTTTCTTCAGCCTCGGCCAGAATGACGATCGTTCTTCCGACCAGTATGTTTGTTGTGTCGCATTAGCTTCGAGGCAGAACAGATGCCGGAGGTGTGCATTTCCCCTTTGCAGCAACCGCACTAAGAGAATCACCAGACAAAGTGCTCCCAGCGAGAACCACAAGTAGTACCTACACAACTGAAGTTAGCCCAAGCCGCTGCACACGCAAAACCCGCTCGGAATACTTACGTGACCTTGTCATCTCCACGTAGGTTCACCCCCGTAAGACCATGTGTATATGGGAGTATCGTCGATGCTGCCGGCGTCAAAGGCGTGGTGGTACTCATCAGGGATACTGCTATCGGTTGAGAAGCGCTTCGATCTTGGTGTACCGAGGCGGAAAGTAGACTTCTGGAGTCTATGGAACGATGTTGAGAAAGCGTATCCGGCGCGTAGCGATAAGTCAAGTCTGATGCAAAAGCCCAAAGGTAATATGTAACATCGAGCGATCTGAAGGGGATTGCGATACAGGTCGAGTGGAATAGCGAGCGAGACTAACTGCGAATTGTCGAATATTGTAGTGGCGTCGAGATGTCAAAGGCCAAGATATAGACTCACACTTGCCTGAAGCGTGGACCAAGAATGCAAAGTGAACGAGAAAGTGATGCGATAGCAATTAGGGGTTCGTCATAGATGTGAGGTTGGGATAGTGTCAGGTATCCAGGATGACAATAGGCTATATGAAACAATGACAACAATAAAGGATTGTCTATTCGATAGTAAATGAAGCTGGACAAAGCTACAACGCATTCATTGTCGCTCAAAACAAGCGATAGTCAACAAGGACAACAAGAATGGACGAGGTGCGCAAACAACAGCGTCGAAGGAATGTTGCAGACAGTCGCTATTGAGGTCGAGACAGCAGCATGTCGTACAGTAACAGCTTCACTGCACAGCCAAGGGGAGTAAGATGAGTAATGAAGAGAAGGCACGCGTATATACCACTGAGGATGGAGAACGCCCGACAGCACCGCCGTACTTGCAGGTATGATCTACCAAATGGTTCGAAACCGCCATCACTTTCCGACCACAATCACCGGCGTTGTCCGGGGTTGGAGGCCAAGGGGGATTTCGCCACGATGATTGACAGCGGCGTTGGCCTGTCATATCAGTTCCATGGCGGTTAGATGAGGCGTCTATTTTCCTCCCCTAAGCATGTCTGTCGGTCATTGCCCGAAACATGACAAAGGGGGTGAAGTCGATTGGCTCAAACGGCGTGTCTGGGCGTAACGGGTCTGGCTTTTCCAGGGTCTTGTTTCAGCGTCGCGGGGCGTTTCGGTGCTGTAGAAACGTGTTCGGCGCGCCTATTGGTCACACCGTTTTATTCCTTGTTTTACCCGTTCATCAAGGTCATCGCCAGCTTGTAACTACTGCGGCGAGAAAACATGTTACGATACAAGTCCAAATGTGCTTGTGGCAAGATACGGACTGTGAAGATGTTTGTCAGGCTCTAAACACTACTTGGCCGTGATCTCTGAGCTCCGCCCCCAATGTATCAGGACAAAGACATCGTGCTTCATCATCTCACCCCGCGCCTCCCTCGCTCTCATCCCTTATCTCGTCGATACTCAAGCGCCCACCCCACTGATACAGCATCTCAGTCGCTATCTCTAAAAACTAGATCATCGGCGTTTTCGCGGAATTGATAGCCGGTCGTGACATTGACATGGTGGCTGGAGGTCGAGAAGGAAACGGCAGAGGGCGGGTTACAGTATCACACAAACCCTCCAACCCAACTCCTCAATCCCAGTCAGCGTAAACTGCACCCCCACACAACTGAGCACTGCCGATTTATCCTCGGCGGACTTGCTCAGTGCACGAGAGTCAATGCAGGAGTTTTCTTAATGGGCAGGTTTCTATACTGGAATCATGCGGATGGAACTCTTTGTATGCATTTGGTATTAGTGGAACCGTTCTGTGGTAGACAGAATCGCATCCTGGGTTTTTATCAATCGCCCATTTCGACCGCAGACGCCTTGGTCGTGGCTGGATAGCGCCATGGCTGTTGTGTAGGATACCGTGATCTAGACGGCCAGCCATTTTCCGGTGAATCCTAGGAATGGTGTCATCTCGTCGGGGCGCGTCATGGATGTGGGCATGGATTTACATGCGGGTTGAGGACTTGTATTACACTTTTCCTACCATATCGGGAACAACACCTTAGGAAGCCTACGAGGGTTTGAGTATAGTAGTACTCGTGGGACTGAACATGATGCATCCGCAAGCAATTTGGGGACGAGAAGGAAGAAGATCTGGCCTGGGCTGCAGAATTGTTCATCACTGTTTGGGTGATACGCATATTTGCGGAGGGAAAGGGGTGAGTACGAGCTCCATGGGAGTTATGGAAGAGGCGACGAACAATTATCGAAGAGCTTGCGATTGGTGGAATGTAACAGACTTCGCCTTGCTAAGCTGCTGCGCGTCATGCGGGAAGTCTGAATCAGCCTGGCTCGCCTGGGAAGCGGAGAAGAAGATATGGGGGCCAGTGCACGCCAAGCCACTTTCATATTCAGCCCCGTCAGCCATGAATCGTCACACACGGGGACCGTGCTTTTGGCAGCCCTATCACCACTGGAGATGCCTGATCTACATTCTCTGCCGGCTGGCTCACGACCAGAGAAAGCGGTCCGGAATAACGGGCCTGACAACCTAGCCCTCGAACGGTACAAACTCCGCGAACTGGGCGAGGGTTGGCCGTGTTATCGGTAAGAGCCCTTCTCGGGCAACTGACTCAAGTGCATTATCTAGGTCACGGGTGAATCGACTGATACTGCCTTACCAACAGAGATGCATGTGAATGGGAGAACCTCAAATCCATCTTCCATCCCAACGCTTTCATCTACACCACTTGGACAGGCCGAACCCCATACCTTGACTTCATAGCCGCATCCCAGTCTGGCATGGACAAAGGGGTATTCATAATGCACCGATGCCACGGCACCACCACCGATATCAACCCGCAAGCCAGCCGCGCCGTGACCAAAATGAAAGCAACCATCACCCAACGATTCGACATCCAAAAATGTCTCGTAGACGCCGAAAGCGATTGCCGCTTCTGCTTTTTCTGGGAGAAGCGGGATGATCGCTGGGGTGCATGTTTCGTGAGGCATTGGTACGAAAAAGACAAGCTCCTTCCGGTGGATCCGAGAAAAGTGCCGGACTTGGACGATGAGCGGCTGGCCAAGTATCCGAATGGATATCGGTATTTGGCGTATTGTCAGGAGGAGACTATGGGGGTTCAAGTTAAGCTGAATATGCCGGGGCATAGGAATGAAGGCGAGAGTGTTACGGGGGAACAGCATGATTTGTTGTATTGGCAGTGTAAGGGTTGGGTGGAGGGGGAGGACGTGGATATTTAAATATCGAGATCAATTCCTGAAATACCAGCAATCTGGACGAAACTCCTGGTGGCAAGGCCGGGTAACACTTACCTGACTACAGATGTAGGGCAAACACTAAAATGGCTGATCTGGCTGGTGATCTCGATCATACGTTTCAGGCGTACTTTCAATGAAACCAAATCATGGACGATGGTCTGCTCTCTGTTAGCTTTGCATGAGAGAAACCAATGAAATCCCACAATCCTAACCTCGGAAGGCTGAACCAATAAGGCTGAACCAGTACTGGAGGGATTGGGGTATATGTCCTGCCGTTGCCGACTGCATCATTCGCGTAGGGCTGTGCACTCCTGGCCGCGCGGCTGTGGCAGCGAAGGAAGCAGTAAAATGTCGATAGATTACCCGATATGGTGGCATCTAAAAGATTCGAAGGATTTCACGAGTAACTCGTCTCATGTTAGTCACGAGTTGTCTCAGTCGTCTCAGTCGGCTCAGACTAGTACCACTACGCTTTTTAAGCCTTAGCTCAAGGCTGCGCCACGGCGGAAGCTTGCCTACGGTACTGGCTTAGGCCAATACCTTACTTACCCGATTTCTCCTAGAGCGCGACTGCGTCATGCCTAAGCTTTGGTAAGGGCTGAGCTGACTGAGACCAATCCGTGCCCCAATCAGCCCTGCGATCAGTAGTAGCGCACCAAGTATATGAAATAACGCAAATGTTGACATTAGAACGACTTGGTATATATAGTAACTGTATTCCGTAGTAGTAGTTTTTTTCAAATGACTTGAGTATCATTTCAATCTGAATACTCATACATCTAGGACATTCAAACCCCAACCAAAATCAACGTATATGATGATCCCACTCTGCGGAGGTGCTACAGGCGCGAGCGGCAAGCCGGGGCCGAATCTTGAAGCGTGGTACCAGCGCCAACGCGAGGCGGAAGAGAAACGCAAGGCATTGGAAGACGAAGAATTGGCAGCCGATGGCAAGCTGCCGTAAGATTGACAGGGTCTTCTGCAGTGTTACTAATTCCAATCTAGGCTCCGTAGCTCGCGGAAGTAAGTCCAAGCACAAGGTCCAGCGCCGATTGAAGGCAATCTTCAGGCCGCTGGGGCACTGGGAGGCCAAGGGGGAGGTAGATTCGGATGACTCGGGCCGGGGGAGTCAACCAAGTAGAAATTGGGCTTGATATCTTTGGAGAGACGGGAGCTTCATGAAAACAGCGAAGGGGGTTCCAGCCCCGGCATCGGAATAACTATGCCGCCGTTAGTGTGCCTCGCGTAGTTAGCTCCCGCAGTTGAAGCGCGGTAGCCAGACGTCACGGTACTTTCATCATCCCATGAATCCTTGTCCGCGATTTAGATGAAAACATTGCGCCCGGCAAGGTGACGGCTGCCATTGATATTCGGAGATATACCGTTAGAAGGTCTTCGTCGAGTGAGCGTGGCCGGCGAGATCTCTTGCTTCGGCCGTAGCTAATCTCGTGTTACCTAGCTCTGAGCTCCGTCTCGGTTTTCACCAGCTTTACCTAGTCCCACACAGCCCGAAGAGGTGCAGTCGCTTGACACGGCCACCGACGCGGGAAAGATCTTGCCCACCAGCATAACCCAAGATCTTACAGGATCAAAGACTGTCTCTGACATCAGGACAAATCGACGGGCGTTGTGTTCTTGTGTTGACAAGGTAGTGTTGTCAGAGTAATCAACACTCCGAGCAGAGGTACATAAGCAGCCCCCAACACTCAACAAAAGAAAAGCAACGAGACAAAATCATCGGGAAGAGAGTCAAGTCAAAGGCTATTGAGATCCTGCAGACATCACTACACGACGGAAAGGTGAAAGATCTAACGCTCCCATGGAATCCGATTTCTAGACGTTCATCTACCAAAAGGCGACTCTCACGATGGATCCACGAGATCTGCAGAGACGGCCATGGCCACAGCATCCACTGCTTCTGGTCGAGTATGCTGCACGAGATGTGGCCAATGACTTGATGAACCCATGCGGCAACAGCGCTGGAGCACAACCAGAAGCACAAACCAACGGACCTGAGGTGTACATACAAGATGGTGGGTACTCAATGGACGCGATCATCATGCCGCTTGGAATTGCTATTCCTTCCGTGACACGCCAACGCCGTCCGAGGCGGTACCGACGGGGTAGGATCCTTGTTCCCAGAGTCGCTGGAAGAGCTGTAGTGGAGAGTGCCAACGCAAACTCGGCTCGTCCACTACCTTCTCATGAAGCAGAGGTGTCCCTCCAGCCGATCAGCAAAAAACCCCGGGTTTCAAAGCAATCTTTCCTGGATAAAGTATTAGCACATGGTACGTTTGCTAGTCTTCCATGTAGGGGACAAAAGTCATTTGAGTTGCTGCTGATTGTCAAGGTGTAGCCAAGGAGAGTAGTCCAGCAGACGGCAGTAGTCAAGAGACGCGTTTAGGGCTGATCCGTAGCTTCATTTCGAACATTAGGTCGCACAACGACGAAAATCATCCGCCAACGAAATCCAAATCCCCATCTGGTACTTCTAACAACCGACATACATCTACTCTCTCAACAGTCCTAAGCGCGAGCAGACTTTATTCATCTGGACAGTCTCTTCTTAGAGCTACTAGTAACCTTCATCCGTCAAGGGTACCGCTATCTCTCACCCCTGGTCGTCCTTCGGTGGTCTTCCTGTCGCAAATATTACCCCCCAGCTTCAACCAACTAAAGCGATTCCAAGTAAGGCAGATATTCCTCTTTGACGCGCCCTACATTCCTGCTTGCGTCGTCAAGGCCCCTGGACATAGCCCTCGGTCGTTCTTCGGTAACCTTTGGGATAACTTTGATTTACTAAGCACCCGCGCTTTTCAGCGTCAGGATACACCCGCAAGACACCACCACCCTACCAGAGCCATGCGTCTGGGTGCAAATCGTCATGGATGGCCCAAGGACCGTATCCCGACGGAGATATATCAACGGATCACAGTGTATCTACCACGCGACAGCATTGAAACCATGCGCTTGGTTTGCAAAGAGTTCGAGGTCAATGTATCAATTGTGCTCTTCGAATCTGTCGTGGTACCGTTCCGTCCGGAGATCTATGGTATGATCAATGCTTCCCGCCGCTTTGTCATCCAAGACGTCAAGGGAAAAGGTAAAGCGAAGGAGACGGACGAAGACAGCCGACCTATCTCTGACGCTCCGTTCGGAATTTACGACCAGAAGTTGAATATTGGGAGTGTCCATCGAGGCATGCTTGTTTTCAAAGGATGGGGTCCACGGATCAAGAAATTTGCTATGGCGTTCGAAGTGGATGGAGGTAAGTCAAACCATTGTGCCATGAAGTCCAATACCCTCTCATCTCTCCTTGGTTGTTTCGATTTGTACATTGGTCTTCCCGTAACACTCCGCCACGCGCAAGCAAGAGAAAGACGAGAATCATGTACTTGTGCTCTTTATGTCATCCTCTATCCTTTTTAGCGCACACTCGCCAATGGAATTCGACAGTTTACTAACAAAACGTCAGATTCTTTGCAACACCCGCCGGTGAAAGTGAGCCAAGAGACACACAGCTCCTTTTGGGGCAGCTACCAGTGGCCGCACCCCCAATACAACCGTTTCCAGATTTGTGCAGGGCTCGAGAGGACAGCAGATGAGACGGATTACATGACTGCGGCGTTCTCCAACCTATCCGAAGTCAAAGAGCTAGGCCTTTCATTGGATGGTGGTCTCGGCTGGCTTGCTGGTCCCGATATCTCCGACCGAGCTCGGATCTTCAACGAGAAGACCAAAGTTTTTGGCCCTAGGCATACACTACCAGACGCGGCCGCCCGAAAGCGGACGGAAACTTGGCGGGATTTATCAAAGGAAGCTAACATTCCGTTCGTCAAACACATCGTTTACCGGTATCAGGCCATCTCCAAGCGCCTAAGCGTAACTCCAGCCAAATTCTACGAACTGGTCAAGGACAACCTGATGACGAGGATGATTCGCGACATGAATCGTATGGGTTCGCGAGAGAAAGCGTGGCACATGCGGTCCGGATTTGGGAAGCTGCTGGACTCACATGGAGTCTCCCAGACCCAGTTACCCCCCTCATGGATCGCTGCATTACGTACGCCAGCCCATGAGATCCAACCAGAGCCCCATTGGGTTACCCAGGCTCAGGTCGTCTGTCAAGCTTTGTCGGCGATCGATGCGTGTCTTCTAACCGCTACTGAAGAGCTTGAAATGGAAGCACATCTTCTAGCCTATAAGGAAGCGCAAGTGGTCAAAGAAGCTGCGAGTGTAGCCTCTACTAAGGAGCAAGTGGTCAAAGAAGACGTGACTGAAGATGACGGGGGTCTAGAAGACGGGGATGTTGTTATGTCGGATGATGAGCCAAAGGTGCCGTCCGATGGGTCAGATACTTCGGACGACGAGGCAGTTGTGGAGGAGGAGGAGGAGGAGGAGGAAGAGGAGGAGGAGGAAGAGGAGGAGAAACAGGAGGAGGAGGAGAAGGATGAGGGACCTGTGGAGGATAACGAGTGGCAGTCCTTCGAAGATCTATCACCGATCTTTCAGGCACCGCCTTTGATATTTAAGGGCATCGACTTCAATACGGCTCAGAACCCGGACCCAGACTATGGACTCTGTACGGGCAATTCCAGTCCCTTCTATTCGGAAGCCCTCATTCCCAATAGCCTTACTACTGCTCAGAAGGAATGGCTGCTTGAAACCGAATGGGCACAACGTGCGTTCCTCGCTAGCTACACATTGGCGGTGATGGACAATTTCACGGCATTCCAGAACGTCCACACCTTTACAGTCACCAAGCTGTCTAGCCGCTATCTACCCCCGCTCCAGCGTAACGACTTCTGGACTGCGCTTCCAAACCTGGACACAGTGACCATGATCGTCTCCCCGGACTGGCGCGATATCGTTAAAGAACACGCAGGTTACGTCGCAGATTTCAAGATCGCGCCGTCCGAAGCCACAGGAGCACTTTACCGACTTGTTCAAGACTGCATCGCCCCACTCGAGAATATCAAGACCCTTACCCTGGGCTTTATTGGTGGAGGCGAGCGCGCCACCGGTATCTTCGCGCGTAACAAGCACATCCTACCAGCACCCATCTTGGAGAACCCAAGAGACCAACTCGAAATGATTCTGCCGTTGAAGACTTTACACTTGCCATACGTCGAGCACCTCACCTTCACAAACTGCTGGTTCGGTCCCCGCGCTCTCCGCACCTTCGTTACCGAAATGCGCCAAGCAAGCCTCCACACCCTACGTCTCGACTCCGTTTCTTTGACCGCTATGCCTACTATCCCCGGCCAGAACGTCGTCAACGTCGCCGCCGTGCAGGCACCACCTGCACCCATCCCGGCCCAACCAGCCATCCTCGCAGCGCCCGCGGCACCTGTCCCAGCAGGAGCCTTGCCACCAGCAGCTCCCGGCCCCGCTGGCGCGCTCGTCGCCGCTCCACCTCCTCCGCCCCCAGCCATCACCTGGCTGACGACCGACCCGCGCCCGGGCTCCTGGGCCGACCTCATCGACGTCCTCACTCCCGGGCCCACCATCGCCGCCCTCCGCGCCGTCCACAACGTCGAGCTCGAACCCCCCGCACCGCGCGACAACGGCTCCCTGCACCGGCTCGAATTCGTGTCGTGCGGCTACGTGCGGCTGGAGGTGCGGAGCGCGTGGGAGGAAGAACTCGGGAACGCGCCGGCTCGGACGCGCAATCCGCATTTGGCGAGACGGGCGGCCGCGTTGGAGAAGGTCATGATGAGTGCGGTCGGGTTTGATCGGTACTTGGGACGGGTGCAGACTTGGTTGCGGGAGGAGGAGGTGGAGGGGTTGGAAGGGGCGTTTGGACTGAGGGTTGGGTGGGGCAGGGAGGAGGGGGGGAGGTGGAGGTGGGACGCGGTGGAGGATGGGGAGGTGGTGGGGGGGACGGGGCGGTTTTGGGGCGTGCTGGAGGGGGAGGAGTGGGGGGAGGGGGAAGATGAGGAGGTGGAGATGGGTGAGTGAGGGGTGGATGGATGGATGCACGGCTTTCTGTGGATGTTGATGGCACGTGGTGGTTTGTTTGTTTGTACATTATCAGCGCCGCCTCTGCACATGGGATGGTTGGCTGGTTCGTGCATGCGATTTACTAGGGTCTTTGGGTTGTACATATTCTGAGAGATAGGCACCGCGGGGGAGGGGCGGGGTGCCGGGCGTGCATCTGGTGGAATTAGTGAAAATCGAGTATTTTAGAACTACAGTTCCCGTTGCGCAAACGGTGAGATGAATGGGTTGAGGGGGCTTCCGGGAGGCTGATTGCAGCTGCCCTCCCTACTTTACTATTTCATTTTCGTAAGTCGTACGTTGTAGACGAAGGCTTTGCAGGAGAATGGTTTATGGTGGCTATGGTGGAATTGGCAACGGGGTTTCGGAGTTGATATTGGCGCTGGTCATGGCTCCTGACTGAGTAATGAAAGGCGATGAAAGGAGTTCAGGATCTCCAGGACCTGTTATCTAAGCCTATTGACCGCATGCTCTCCTTTATAATCCTATTCCGTAAGCCATACATACATGGTCGGATGAGAGCGAATTCAGAATCCCCCCTGGGGACTACGATCCGAGGCTTTTGAAGCACATGCCCTCTCTCTCTCTCCTTTCCTATTTTCCTACTTTCCTGGAATCCTAAGTCGTACATGGTAGATAGAGGCCCTCCTCCAGCGCCTTTTACTTTGTTACGGTGAGAATTGAGGGATTGGATCGAATACCCAGAATCCGCAGTCCCTACTGCCCAAATAAGTGACTCGGAGAAAGGGGTTGGGGGGCACTCTAGGAGGTACTTTGGAGGTTTGATCGAGATTGATGGCGTGGATGGCGGGGTTTGCACTGTGGAGAGGATGATTGGGATGTAGGGGGATTCTGTGGGTGTGTTTTTTGGGAGGGGTTTCTTGAGGCGTTGCGGTGAGAGTGGTAGCTGGGTGTTGTGGTGTGGAAGTGGTTTGAGGATCTCCAGGCAGGGTGATTTAGCTGTTTGATCGAATGCCTTAGATGCTGGAGTTTGCCCTGGGGCAAGTATGATGTGTATGCCGAGGGCCCCCACAGAGGGTATTTATTAATCATGATCGAGTGCTCTGTGTTAAAGTAGGTTTCTTGATCCATTACGCCGCGGATAGTATCTAGACTATTCGTAAAATACACTTACCCAGTCGATGAAACCGTCCACCATATAGCGCCAGCAGTAACACAAGATGCACGGGATTAGGTACAGCTACCGTAGCCACGCCTGTCGAGATTTCATAGCCCTTTGGAAAAGTTGGTCACTCTATGAGACTGCACGGACATATCTGCCAGCAACTATACAGTGATCTATCGCGGAAGTTAGCGAAACTCCCCGTCAGATACCAAGTTCCCAGAGAAACTCACCTCTCTCGAAAGGCTCCAGTGTCAACTGCTCCAAAGGCTTTATCCTCTCCTCCCTCATCTTCGTGACCTCCCTCGCGAACACAGCCTCGGGCGCCGCCGTACTATCGATACAATTCGCCTTGATACTAACGACAACACCTCCACCAACTTTCAAGTACAAATGTGCGTTCAGCCCAACAATACGCGCCTGATCTGGTTGTGCAACATCCGCAAAGATGACATCGACCATCGAGACGAGCATACGGTAGCGAAGCGGGTGACGAGCGTCTTCGATGATGGGAATGACATTCGTGCGGTGTGTCGCCATATTGATCAGATCTCTCCCTGAACGATGCGAGAATTCGACCGCGAAGACAGTGCCAGTAGGTCCAACAATGTCGGCAACGTGAGACACTGAGGTGCCGGATGCGGCGCCTAGGTAGAGCACCTTTGCGCCCGGCTTGATGAAGATTTCGTCCAGACCACCTAGGATACCTGCGGCCAACTTACTCCGGAACGGGTTCCAGACTCGGTATTCGGTCTTGGTGGCTGGTGCGGCGTCCTCGCCATTGACAGCGTTGGCACTGCTTTCGACCGAGATGCGCTTTTCGCCATAGACGGATTCGCCGGGGGTAAGGTTTTTAGTTACGAGAAGGTCCTCTTTGCCGCGAGCGACGAAGACACCGGGGTGTCTGTGTGGTTCCTGTAGAGTAAAAGGATCTTTGATCAGTTCTCTTTGTCTGCTAGACTCAAGGCGGAGTAAATCATCTGTAACGTACGATGATGGTCTTTGCGCCTCCCTTGGCTCCTCCACCTCTGCCACCTCGGGGCGCACCGCGGCCGCGTCCTCCACCTCTTGGTGCACCACGTCCTCCTCTGGCTCCGCCTCTGCCTCCGCGATCACCGAATCCTCCACTGCCTGTAGATTGTTAGCTTAATTGATGGCGCACACACTGCGCCATTGACGTTTCCGCTTCCAAGACGCATTGTGTTCTCCTGGTCCAGAAACCGAATTAAATATGGTAACCCTGGATTAACTGACCTCTTGCACCACCTCTGCCACCTCTTGATGGTGTACCTCTACCTCGACCACCAAAGCCGCCGCGATCACCACCTCTGCCTCTTGGCGTGAACAGCGCCATTCTACTTCGTATCCAGTTGGATGTCGAAGCTGCTCTGTTGACTCATGTATCGTAATGCCCTCAGTCTTGAGTATGTCGCGACGTTTGTGGTTGAAGCGCTGCGTTTGATTTTGCTGGCGTCAAAGTTGCTCTGGCTTCTCGAAATTATTTAGCTCGAGCTCGCTAAAGAACTTTGGTGTCTTGAGCTTCGATTCGCCACGAGATAGATATCAAGGGCCTCTAAGAGATGGATGGGCCTGTTAATTCTATCGATTGAATACGTTCTACATACTGGGGCGGAGTATTATATCCATACATCTACGTATTTACTCGAAAAGGTGTACAGGGCATAGAAAGTTGGCAGAGGAAAATCGAAAACCCTACTGTGCTAGCGCCCACAAACTCGCTTAGTGTCATCTGAGATCGCGAAATTCAACCTCGCCCAGCACCATAGAGTCCATCGACAATCGACAACGGAACCATCCCACAACGACAACAAGATGGTGAGTTCAAGTTCGCCATAAAGCGATGCTATCGCAGCGTCTTGATGCTCTGGAAGACGTCACTCTCATGTCGACATTCGCCATGTGGGACGAGCAGCACCGCTTTACAAATCATCTACAATTATCTGAGAACCTGCGCTGACATCTTTGCCTCTTCCAACAGGTCCGATACGCAGCAACACACATCGAGTCGGCCAAGTCCGCCCGCTCACGCGGCTCCTACCTCCGTGTCTCATTCAAGAACACTCGTGAGACGGCACAGGCAATCAACGGCTGGAAGCTTGCACGTGCCGTGCAATACCTTGAGAATGTGATGGGACACAAAGAGGCAGTGCCGATGAGGAGATACGCTGGTGGGACTGGCCGTGCAGCACAGGGTGGGTGGTCAAATGCGTGGTCAATTGGATACTTTAATACAGCTTTACTGGGAATGGGAAGGGAGACAGAAGAGCTGTCGCTTCGCATTAAGGTTACATAGTACAGTCGGCTGACCAGGCTCGCAACAACAGGCAAGCAATTTGGTGTCTCTCGTGCCCGCTGGCCCGTCAAGTCGGCCGAGTTCCTCCTCGGTCTCCTTAAGAACGCCGAAGCAAACGCGGATACCAAGGGTCTCGACACCGGCAACCTGATCGTCAAGCACATCCAAGTCAACCAAGCACCCAAGCAGCGTCGTCGTACATACCGTGCCCACGGTCGTGTAAGTATCACCCTTTCCTGCTGATCGACTCTATACATGGGCACGGGAATCAGAATACTGATGGACAAACAGATCAACCCATACATGTCGAACCCATGCCATATCGAGATGATTTTGACGGAAGGAGAGGAGGTCGTACAGAAATCGCCGCAAGTTGTTCACCGCGAGGAGGCTCGCTTGAACTCGAGACAACGTGGTGCGCGTGTCAGGAGGGCGATCACTGCTGCTTAAGTGGTTTGGCGTGTGTGTGATGAGGGGTTTTAGAGTGCATGGCTTTGTGGGACGATTTGTCCTGGCTACAGTTTGTGTGCCTGGTAGCTCTGGTTGTCTAACTATCCATGGGGCAAGCCTGGCATTTAGCAGTTCATGCAGTCATTTCAACCACTTCCACTACTCTATATCCCAACTAGTGTAGTCCAACGTCGATAACCATCATCGACCGCGCAGCGTAACAGTATCTCTCCAGCCGCGATCTACAAGCGTCATACAGCTCGACTTGCCCACTTTCAGTCCACTTGCCGCAGTGCAAATGCCCGTATTAAACCGTGTCAACTAACCCACAGGCTAGCCAGAAGAGGAGTAGTCTAAGTGACTTAGGTAATCAGCATCAACCAACCCATCTGAGCATGGGGGAAGACAACGAAGACGATGGGGACGACGGTGACGACCCCACCTCCCCCATTTTGGTCACAGCAGATCTAAAATACCTCAAGACTGCATTTCAAGGAGAGTTGCGCAATGGCATATGGCTTAGACCCTATTTTCGTCGGCATTCAAACGACGAGCGGTTCCGTTTCACCTTGAAGGATGTTGACGGTACAGCACTCCTGCCCATTTCATTTCTGCGTATACTTTGACGCCTTGCATACCTACGCCCAGGAGATCCTAAAATTTCCCTGCTGCTGGCACAGCTACTTGGAACATTATGATTGCAAACTCTAAGCTCACACGGAATAACCTGTCCAGCCTGGTTGATCAGTGCAGTCAAATCTGGTGACCGTGTCAACGCTGGCAGTCATGCACATACGTATATAGGCAGCAGACAAGTATGACCGGCTGCAGAGGTATGCATTGAGGAGTGGAAATTTATTGTTGAAGTATTTGGCCTTGACCTCGACAGCGAAAGGTGCGGCATCATGTTACCTCTTCGCCACCATCACACGTGGATCAGGCTGAGCTCCGAGTCTTGAAAGATTGTTGATGCTTGTTTGTACGAGAGTGCTACAAAATTTTGGCACTTGTCATTTTGCTTATATGACGGATGATTGCAACTTCAGACTCTACACATATGTCCTTGTTGATACCGAGCGTTTCAGCCGAGTTTTTCCGTCACACAACATTTGCAGTTTGCCCTCGACCTCCAAATACGAGGCCAGTCAGACTAATGTTAGAGTACAAAGCGGGCTGTGATGGAATCCAAGCCCCCAGTACTCCCTCAAGGAATCGAGGTGGAGGAATCCGTCCATGCAGTGGAGTGGCCTAGGTAATCATGAGACTCTCAGTAGCATGATTCAGATGGCCGCCTCTTTCAAAGTGTACTGCCTGTGGATGAGTACCTTCAATCGTGCCACGCAACTAATAATCGTTCATTTGTTATTTTAGTTGCGTGGCACGATTGGTTGTTAGGTACCAGGGCTACCACTTTCCCACAACATCATCTGATGAAGCATTGCATTCATCTCTATTCTACTTCCCCAATGTTACTCTATCCATGATCCGTTGGCACCGGTGTCACTTAACGGAACAAGCATCAACACTTCCATGGCAGGCTATCAGCACCCTGATCATGAAGGTCTCCAGGTCTCTTATCACGAAGGTTTCCATGTCCCTGATCACAGCGGTCTCCACCTTGTAGCGTCTTTTGCCGATCACGAAGTCTTTCACCAGCCTCAACCGCCGCCAGTCGCAGCGAGTGTGGAACCAGAGGATCATCAGGACCATCCCAAAGCTACGCCTGGCAAGAGTGAACGAGACACGCGAATTGGCGGTCTGCGAAAACACACCTTCTGGCTCGCGCTTGCGTTGGCAGTGGTAATCATTGTCGCAGCTGTTGTGGGAGGAGTACGCGGTAGCCTTGCTGTGAAAAGCGCCTCTCAGTACTTCGCACCTAGAAACCTCCTTGGATATAGTCACTGACTTTTTGTGAAGCTCACGCTGCGCATTCTCTACTCCGGCCATACTGAATACCGCCAACGAAACTGCCAACGAAACCGCCACAAGAATCGTCACGCACACAGCTACGCAAACAGCCACGCAAACCACTACGCAAACCGTCACTCAGACTGCTACGCAAATCGCTACGCAAACCGCCGCCTCAACTCCCGATACCTGCCCCACAGTATCGAATGCCACACAAGCATTGATGAACCTCTCCGTGCCCGCTCCTAGCACAGTCATCAACCTCGCATTAGACTGCCCGGCTCTCGACGGCAAGTCCTACACCTCCTCCTCAAAGGAAATCTTCACCCAATCGTGCTACCACACTTACCTCGCCGGGACACCTGCTGCAGGGAACGAAGGGAGTATCAGCGATATTATTGCGATCATTTCTTACTCAATAGAAGATTGTATGGAGGCTTGCTCAAGTCTGAATAGCCTTGGCCATGGCCCTGCCTGTGCAGGTGTTGACTTCAAGATAACTATGAGCAGCGTTGCGGACGGCAATTGCTGGTTAAAGAATGCTACAGGGCCGGGGTCAGCGGATCCGATGGTTGCGAGTGCGAAGCTTGTTACTGCTTGAACGGACTTCTGATGTTGAGACCGTCCTCTCCGAGGCTGGCTGGCTTTGGCGACGGCGATAATTTTGCGGTAGCTGGGCGGGGTTGAGCTACGAAATATAGTGAGCCCTTGTTAGGAGCCTGATTCACTACTATACTAAGGCGATAGGACGCCCTTCTCGGCCATGTTCTAGCCTTTTCTACGAGGAACAGCGGAAGGATTGTTGATAAGTCTTTTTACCGTCGGTACTGCGCCTTGGATCTGGAATATCGTATGCCCGTTTCATGCCATCCCATCCTGCGCGGTTGGGACGTTATACAGACACGCACTTCGTCTCTCTCTCTCAGCAAAGCCAGGCACCAGATTCTCCCTCCCTTCTCCACGTTTTTCTTTCTATTCCCTCGCTTTCTTCCTTTACAGCAGCTCTCGACCCGACACTAGATCACATCGACCAACCACTCTGAGCTTCCCCATCCCGACCCCAAAAATCGAGAACCTCCAACACGCAAACGAAGTTACCGAGACTGGCCTCTCACCGCGCCCGCTACTCGATCCAAACGATCTCTTCACATAGCCGAACTGGCATCGGCACATAACCGACATCCTCCAAATTCGTGCAACCTCTTGTGTGCATCACTGCTTGGCTCGGTTCAACTTACCCGCCACCGCCCGGTATTGCAGAGCAAGGATCGGGACAAGGAGCATGATATTGAATCGCAAGGCTCGACCTAGGAGTATGGGATTAGTGTATCCAGAAGACGAGGGACGCCCAGGGTAGACTACCCACATCAAACACCCAAAGAATGATCGCCCTGGGGTTTGCGGCTTTGGTCGTTTGCTACAGAGCGGAAGCGGAAAGGGGAAGGGAAAGGGGGTAGATGAGAGTGGGTTCGCTAGGTGGGTGTATGTGGTCGTTGCGGGGTCTATGCTCAATTACCGAGCTGGTTCTAACAGGCGATGGATACCATTCTTGTGTAATTATTAACAAGCAAAATGCCTTGATGACTTATGTAACTCTGTCGATGTAAATGCTTGGATGTAACGGTCGCGATGTAAATACACTTATGCAACTGCGCCATGTAAAGACCGGGATGTCGATCTTTCCACCGAAATCTCTCATGTAAATGCTCAGACAGTATGGTTTCCGCTTCTGAGATACCGCAACTTATCCAACCGCATGCTAAGAGTAGATAGATGTGTAGCGACAGAAGTGGATATGTACATCTAACACCCGTTCGTCCTCCTCTTCATCCTCATCTTCATATTCTCCCAACAGCCACGACCGTATCCAACTCATGTATCCAACTTATCCCTCCCAAAACCCAGCACACCAGATCCGAGATCCCAGTTCCCAGAACCCGCCCCCCCCCCTTCCCCCTCCCCCCATCAAACGAGTTCAAACCCGGCAATCGTGGAGCAGAAATTATCCCGATTATCGGCCTGGTCCACCAACCCCACCCCGCCACTACTGACCATATGCGTGCTCGCCTTGGTGCTCAACCCGTACAGATACACCCGGCCCCCGCCCTCCACATCCACCATGTGTTCCTGGCAGCTCTCCGTCGCCAGACACGTCTGCCCGTAGTTGTCGAAGAACGAATACAGCCCCGCGCCGTAGACGAGCACGTCGCTGCTGTCGAGCACGCGCAACCCCCACGCTTTTTCGCAGCCGCCGCGCCCGCCGCAGTTGGCGAACGTCGGGTCGTGGAAGGTCGCGGTCGGGGCGAAGGGCGTGAGGGATGAGGGGTTGGATTGCATGTAGGGCGTCTCGGTCTGGATGGCGCCCAGGTAGACGTTCTTCGCCCCGGAGAGTTGGTAGTTGTACAGCTGGCTGTGCTCGGACGCGGTGCCGTACATCCACACGGGCCCCGCGGCGCTCTCGACCAGGACGCCGCGGCCGTTGTAGACGTTGATTTGGCCGTGGTCGGCGAGGTCGAGCTCGTGGTCCGCGACCCAGAACCAGTTGTTCTCGAGGTAGAGGGCCCCCGTGGGCGTGACGTGCATCATGAGGAAGGCGCCTTCGCAGGCGGGGTTGGCGGGGGCGCTCACGGACGGGTTTTTCGCGCACGTGTCCGATTGGAGCCCTGTGCCGGAGGAGCCGCCGATGCGCATGTGCACGTCCCACATCCCCGACGACCCTTGCGAGGATGAGGCGAGGTTCCATTCGACGAGGATGGCGCCGGGCTGGGCGCCTTTGGTCGAGAAGATCAAGTCGCTCATTTCGACGGAGCCGGTGTCGCCTGGTTGGCCCACCTGGAACATGGGGGTTGGTTTGGACTGGTCGGAGAAGGCGGCGCCCGAGGCCATGATTAGCGGCCAGATCTCGCCGGTGATTTTGACGTTGGCGGGGACTTTGATGGTGGCGCTGATGAGGTAGGCGCCGTGGTCGAAGTAGACGATTTGCGACGGGGTGGCGGCGTTGAGGACGGCTTGGATGGCGGCGGTGTCGTCGGTGACGCCGTCACCTTTTGCGCCGCCGGACTTGACGCTGAGGAATGAGGAGGCGGGGACGGTTTCGTATTGGGGCTTTGAGCGCTCGAAGATGGCGCCGGTGCTGTCAAGGAGGCTGGCGGGTTTTGATGGGGCCGTGAGGGGTCCTTGGACGCTGGCGCTGGTCGCGGCGGTGACGGCACAAGTGGTCGTTGCGCTTGGAGCGTCGGCGACACTCCCGGTGGTGTAGATATGGCCTTGAGCCCAGGATGCGACCTTGGATCCTCCGGCGAGGATGACGGTGCCGGCTGGGTTGGCGACAGCGGCTTGGCAGCCGGTGAAGTCGACGTTGTCGATGACAAGAGTTCCACCCGTAGGTGGGTTGCTGCCGCTGCCGTAGAATGTCAATACACCTTTGGGAGTGTTGGTGAAGGTGCTGTCCTGGAGAAGCACGGATCCGACGGTTTGATTAAGGCCACCATTTGCCATGTCGATACCGACTCCGCAGTTGTTGATGGAGAGAGACTTCAACGTCCACAGCCAATTCCAGTTCATGAAGATGGCAGTGTTGCAATTGTTGAAGGTCATGTTGCGCGTTGTGAATTGCTGGCTGCCCAGGAAGGCACCGTAGTTGCCGCCATTGAAGGTCAAGTCAGTCATGAAGCCACCGGAACCGTTGTCCATGAAGATTCCTGACTGTTTGTTGTTGGTTCCTCCTTGAACCATCTCGAAGCGAATGTTCTGCAAGCTCGTAGCCTATTCTGGAATTAGTAATCAAGGATGACAACGAAGGATGGAAAAATCAAGGGTCTTCTTACCTGAGCTACTTGCCAGTGAATCCCAGCACCCTGGCTTGCGGGCATGGCGGTCAAATCAATCACAAAGTTGCGAATCTGGCGGTAGAAGTTGTTCTGGTTGGTATACCAGTTGGCTCCACTAGGCTCGTAGGGATCAGCGTCAATGACTGCCATGCCCTGGAAGCCCGGATCCGCCTTGATGGTAGGAAGGTTGGTAGCATCTCCGATGAACTGAGTGTAATAGTACTGGATGATTGGAGTCTTGACGAGATATGTTCCCGAAGGAAAGTATACGATCGCCGGAGTCATGGTGGATGAGTCGCAACCCAGGCCACAGCGAGAACCGGCCTGTATGGCGTTGTTGATGGCAGCGGTATCGTCAGTGGTTCCATCGCCTGTGACGCAGACAAAGTCAGTTTGCTAGCATATCAGAGCAGGGAAAGGGAGTGGAGAGATTTTACCTTTCGCCCCATAGTCCTTGACATTACGGTAGATCTGATAGGAAGAGTCCCCGCCGAAGGGGATAGCGCCCTGGCGCTGAATGTTGGCAACCCAGTAGTCTGATCCAGCAGACGACGAAGAGGATTCCGGGGTTGGTACCGCTCCAACCTGTGGAGTCGACGAAACCAAGAGTAGTAGAAATCGCAGCGCGACCAAAAGCGCGCATGTAGAGAGCGTGAACATGATTAGATTGTATTTGTCGAATGTTGCTGCTGCTCAAGCTGATTAAGACTTTGTCTAAAGAATGTTAGTGAGCCGGCACAGGTGGGTATCTGGTTGCTCGAAAGATGGAGAAGTGTAGATGGTCGAACAGAAGAGAAAGAGAAGAAAAAGTGGACGGGGAGATCAAGGAGCGTCGAAGTCGGATGAATTGCTCGATTACTTTTGTGTACAGTGAAGGCGAATGAATGAATGTACGGTGACCACGCATACAATGCTGGCTGGTCAATTGACTCAAGACAAAGGAGCGAATGGTCGCCAGAGGCAGTGAAGGGATTAAGCAGACAATGGACAAAGAGCAATATGCAAGCAACAATGCGGTGTGTCAACTCTCGAAAGGGTAGAACGAAGAATGAAGTTGCGGTGGAACGGCCTCTCTATTGTAGGCCGATGTGATGCCGGCAAGTGAAGACGGAGATGAAGAACAGTCGGGCGGGCTTACAGGAAACAAGAGTATCACCTCCGAATAGGAATGGCCTGATTCGACACAACACACAAGCAGAGTCGTCGTCCGCGTCCGTCTGTTTCATGCCGGCCTTGGACGCCTGGCCCCTTGGATATATACACGCTTTCCCGTGACCCATTCCTTGCACATCACATTCGCACCTGTCTCCATTGGCATCCTCTCCGTCTCCGCCGCCATCCTCCTGCCCCCAAGAGTCACGGAGGTGGGGCGTGTGCCCTGCGGGGGTCAGCGATGAAGCGCTTGACGTCCAGTCATCTGCCTGCCTCTGCTCCATCTCCAAGAATGAAGAGTCGCCCGAAAGCCACGCGAGCACTTCGCCCCATCCCCCTGCGCCGAGCTTAGGCAGGATGGGACCGGAGTGACAGCAGTGATGCCTACAGGAGTGACTCCGTAACAGCGCATTCCTAGAGTTGCTCCACACGCGTTAGGGTTGATTTCGTCGTGCGATCCGAAACCATCAAGGGTCTAGACTACTGCAGAGCTGGGTACCGGCGCCAAGGGTGGGAACCCCCTTGTACGAGCCCCGGCTTCCTGCCTGGAACTCGACATGACTGGACCACGGAGAACCCCCGAATTATCTCAGCAGCAAGACATGATCGTGAGGAATCGAAGTGGAGCAAATCACAGAAGCCATGATTTTCCATCATTTGACCACTTCAGCTTTCTGACATGGCGATCCGTGCAGAATCATGTTGGGGGCCGGCCTGGCTCTCATTGCTGCTGGCCTTGCACCTGAGGTGCTTTGGCTAAGGGCCCAAGGCAGAAAGGGCACGAGCCACAACAACGACACCTGAGAGCTGGCAACAATCGAAGGGATGGCTGAGCGTGTCCGGCAGTGAGCCAGTGGTACTGTGCGCCGAAACAATCTTACATGGTGCGGGCCGTTGCACGTTCCCTCAGGGTTCTCACAACGCACGTCGCTGGTTGGCTGTCTGGAAGGACTGGTGAATCCCTAATTCTGGTGCGACACGCCACGTCGCCGGCCCCACGGGCGCTTACCGGCACCAGCGGGGAACCAGCAGGAATACTTCGGCGCACTAGGTACATGCGGCTGATCTGGGGTGCAGCTTCACCCTTGTGCTTCATCTTTTCTTTGTCTACCTACCTTACCTTAGGTAGATTCAACGCATGCGAGCCGATGCAATCTCCTCGGCAATCGGTTCGAACCTTTGACGCCGTTTTCACATCACAGAATTCTTTAGTAAAAGATGCCAGTCACAGTAATTGATCTTCCAAGCATCCACCAACCGGAGTAGCACAAACTCATCGTGCACCCTCATGATGGTTCAAAGCCGATGGCATGTCTCGGGCACGGCCGATCTCACGTCGTACAAATTGCTCATCTCAGACTTCATTTCTTTGATTCTGTAGGTAAGCGTCATCCGGGACATGACATGCCCCTTCAACGACCGTAGTGACTCTCGGAGATGCCATCAAGACAGGCAGCCAGAGTCCGAGCCCCAGAGTGTGATCTCCTTCCCCACATGCCGTGCAGGGGCCACCGTGATTCATGCGACATTGATGAGATTTGGCCTCGTAAGACTACCGGTGATGTGCTCGGCTTCAAGACTACTGCGGAGGATTCAACGCCACTGGAGTTGGAAGATCAAGTCCGGTCGACCTGCAATGCTGCATTAGTGATCAGATGAGCGCAGGGGCCTTGTGATGTCCGCCACATGGTAGTGTTCTGACATTCAACTTCGGCCGACATTTTCATCGCTCTACTAAGCATGCAAGCCTTTCTCCCTCTTTTTTAGATGACCTCCTCTATCTCGGCGTCTGCCCGTTCTGCCCTAGCACCACTGTCGAAAACGTCGACATTGCTTGGCGCCCCCAAATATTCCCGAATTGCTTCACCCTTGAACACAAGGAAAACAACGGGCACAAACCCCCAACGCTGAACCGAGGACAGCAAACATGGAAAAGGCCTATCGGCACCCAACCCTCTCACACAACCGAACCGCACGATGATGCAAAACCCATTCCACACTCCTGACCCCAAACAGTTCCGCCGTCACCGAACGCTCCGCTCGATAGCAGTCAACGTCACAAGTATCGCACGCGGTAGCAATCACTTGCGCCCCCAACCCCGCAATCCCCATCCTCATCCTCATCCTCATCCCCATCCTCATCCTCATCCTCAGCCTCATCCTCAGCCTCATCCTCATCCCCATCCCCATCAGCGGCTCCATCCAAACCGTACTCTCTTCCACCACAAACCCACAGCCAGACAGGCCTGCCGCCCGCCACCACCACCGCCCCCATACCCATCCCCGCCACCTGCGCCTCTGGCTTTTCCAGGGCAAGCCCGCCCCACAGCCCCCACATCAGCACACCCGCACCATCCCCCCACCTAGTCCCCAGCCTCTCCCAACTCCACCGCTGGGAAAAGGTGCTGACAGTGACAGTGACAGTGGGAGTGTGACTCGCAACGCGGATCTAGAGGTGCGCGCCAGACACATCGCCGGGGCACCGCTCACATAGGGTAGGTAAGGTAAGGTACTTCGCCATCTTGTGCCCTGCGATACGGACTTGGTTTCTTGAAGCTTAACCTGGGGATCTAGAGATTACCTTATGGGTCTTGATTGAAATTTTGACGGTAAGGTAAGGTACTTGGATCGCTGTCTTGGGTTACTGGACTGGCTTTCTTCGCCACTTTATGAGTAGGATACTCTACTCTACTCTACTTCCCCCTTAATGGCTGTGTCTAGAAGTACCTTATCCAGCCGCCTCCCGACACCAACCCCTCTCTCTCAGGTTTTCGTCCCAGTCCCAGCAATAAAAGGACTGTTCAGGGTTCAGAGCTATTCTTAGATTCGTAGTCTAGTACTCAGAGACCCCCACTCTGACCGTTTCTTCAGTCTTCGGCGGTGATGGCATCGTATTGTTTCTATCTACATACGTAGTATTCTTCCCGTAGATTTCCTCGAGCTAGTAGCTACCCCGATCAACAAAAAGGTCGTTTTTCTCCCCTCGACCCGTTCGCATCCTGACTTATCCTCTCATCTCGGACTCAACTCAAACTCAACTCGACTCATTCTTCTGCCTTCTGGCTTCTTCACTACATGTACTTTGGCTTTGGCCTTGGGCCTGTATTCGAAGAGGTGCTGATATCAGCATGTGACGTATGGGTATCTTGTTATCAGGCGGGATATGCGATGTGATGCGATGCGATGAGCAGAGAGAGCAGAGAGAAAGTTACGTCGTTGTCGTTGGCGTTGGCGTTGTCGTTGTCGTGGTCGTTGTCGTGGGCGTGATGCAGGCGGCACGCGGGCTCTGGGCTCTGGGATCTGGTTTGGGGTCCAGGGATGCGGGGATGCGGGGATGAACCGGGGGGGTGAGGTCTCGGCTGCGACCGCATTGGGCCGGGGCATGTGGTTCCCCCCCCGGCACGCACCTACGGCTTCGGGGTGGTTTGGTGGTAGCTTGGAGTTAGGTAGGTTCTTAGGTTGTGGGGGCGGTGTAGGGGGATGGCTGTGGAGGTGTGACGGGAAGCTGATGACTGTTATGTTGAAGGGAAGGGGGTGGACTGGCGGTTGGGTCTTTT
>KK106984.1:2913941-3006951 GCA_000611775.1 Umbilicaria muhlenbergii
GTTTGGGGGGTGGGCTCTGGGGTTTGGGTAGGGGGTGTGGGGTGTGGGGTATGGGGTATGGTAGAGTAAGGTAGGTCCACCATGATGAGCGTGAGAGGATTAATTGGCACGGGACATGTTTGAGATCCTGGGGTTTAGTTGGGTTGGCAGACTGCCGAGGTGGGGGCGGGTGTCTGGCGTGTGAGATGAGGGGTGGGGTGTAAGCATGCTACGCTGCGACATGTAGGATCACACGCATCGTCGCACATGGCTGGTGAGACAAGCTGGCGGTCACTCTGCACCACCTGCATCGGATCTTGAAGATAATCAGAGTCTTATTATCGAAACTCTCTTACATCTTCACCAAATGATCCATTCGCATCCTCCCCCCCATCACTCCCACCCGCCTGCATCCTGCGAATCACCCTCGCCAGTCTCTCCACCCCCTCCGCCAGCCTCTCTTCTTCCTCCCACGAAAAACACACCCTGATCTCTCTCTCCAACTCCCCCTTCCTGCTGTCCCCGTATACCGCAAACAGTGAGGCTGGCGCTACGATCAGGTTCTCGTCGTGCTGTGCGCGTTTGGCGACGTCGTCGGCGAGTAAGGGTTCGGGCAGGGTGAACCAGATGAAGTAGCCGCCTACTACTTCACGGGAGGGTTGGGGGAGGGTTACGCCGAGGGGGACGAGATGGGTTGTGACGGCGGATATCATGCTGCGGTATCGTCGCGCGTAGGCGGGTTGGAGCGTGTGTGTGATGTGATGGTGAAGGTCGCCATTTGCGACTAGGGTGTTTATGTAGGTGGCGGTGAGGTGCGATGGGGCGCCTCCGGATCTGGATGACCCACTACAGCGCCGTCAAAGTCAGTAGAAGTTGGAGACGGCTCGTGCGTTGAGTGGAAGACGAACACTTGTGATACTCCGTGGGCGAACTTCGGCGTACCCTCAAGCCATCCGGTACGACATCCTGGACCGAGTATTTTGCTGAAGCTGCCGTTGCTCACAGCGTTTCCAAAACCATCCGCACCGCTTCTTTCGGCCCCACCGTCGTAATATCTGTCCATGTCGACGATGCGGGGAAGGACTGCTTTCTCAAGGCTTGACTGAGAGGAGTTGGGCGATGCTGGCCATTGTAGCTGGTCGTATACGTCATCCGTAATGACGAGCGCGTCGTATTCTCGCGCGACTTGGACGACTTGTTGCCGTCGCTCGAGGCTCATGGTCTTGGAAGAGGGGTTGGAGAATGTAGGGACAGCGTAGATGACATGGCGATAGATCTTGCTCCATGGTCGTTGAGGCTTCAATGTCTACGACTTCCTAATTAGTACAATACCGCAATGTTGAGAGTCAATCTGTGTGCGATGCGCAGTACTTGCATCTCATACCGGTTTGGCGTTCCCCTTCGACGCGGCATCTTCCTCGCTCTTCCGCAGTCCCTTCTTCAGGAATTGTATGTCGATACCTTCGTCATCCTCGGGCACGCTCCTGAGTTGGCCATGAAAGCCAGAATCCTCGAAGATGCGACAGGCGAGGAAGTAGGTTGGAGACACCATCCATACATTCCTGGTGTAGATCGGATCCGTGAAGACCTGGAGAATGCAGGCTAGGTTTTGACTTGCGCCGCCAGTTACGCATATTCGCTCAGGCACAACGGCGTCTTTGGGCGTGTAGAAGGTGGTGAGCCATGCGGCAATCGATCGACGGAGAGGTTCGTATCCTGCATCCGGACCGTACAGAAGGCCTGGGGTGTAGATTTCAGGATCCGACAATGCGACATCGGAAGCTGCCTTGATTTGCGCCACTGGCAGTAGGGCCGGGTTGGGCCATCCTCGAAGGAGGTTTATTAAGGCTTTGGACGTTCCGTTCATTACTCGATCAGACAAGATGAGATGGTCATAATCGACTATCGACTATCGACTATCGACTATCGATTATCGATTATCGATGGGAATGGCGTGAGGAGGCCTGTGGAGGTCTGGATCCTGTTCCGACTCTCCAGGCTTGCGGTCGCTGACTCGAAACGATTCCCCGCATCTTGGCCGAGGACCGGCGTGAACTCTGGCCAGCGGGGATCACAAATGACGACACGACGCCAGTACCTTAAGGTACCTACCTTACCTTACCGCAGTTGGGACTTAAGCGCACGAGTAGAGTACCGTGAGTACCTTACTCCGAGTACTCCGTACCTCACGATGATCAGCATCACACAGTGGCCGCTTGACCTTACTCCGAGTCAGAAAAGAGATCTACGAGGATTCCGTCGCAACTGTGGAATCACAACGAGGCTTTTCTTCCGCAACAGGTGATCGGAGGCACCTCTGACACATGATGCCGAGACAAAGAGCGCAATATGATCGAGCTGAATGACTTGGAAAGTAATACCAGCATCTGCGCCCTTGATCCTGTCAGCATGGAACTGCCCCTTCGAGATGTTTGCGGGCCGTCCGATAGGGTCAAACCTGCCGAAGATGTCTAATTCAAGAAGCATGTCTCAATGGTGGTGCAACAAAGCGTGCCTGTCTCAATAGAGTACGGTAATCATAGGAGAGGAAGAGATCAAGCCAACAGCAACTCTGAGATAGGACTCAATGTGATACGACGGCAATATTGAACATTGAATACCTTACCGAATATGGTGGGCACAGCCACACATGTCAGGTACAACACGCGTCGGCCTTCTCCAGCGCATCGGCGCCCTTTCTTTGGCCGCCAACTGTGGACCTGCCGCGGCCGAGTCCCGAATCGTGTAACCACCACGCAGGCCTGCACCACGCAAGCCTGCACCGCTTTATTTATAAATCGCACCCATTTTTGATTCCTCCTCTGCGTAATCCGTTCCCTTACTCCGTCTTTCAACTTGGAGGCCGTCTGATATATAAGACCATCACGGACACACCTGCCACGGAATACCCAAGGTTATTGCCTTTGGCAGTCTCCGCATTCCAGTCGCAAACTTCGAGTCTAACAAACGTTGAGCCGTCGAACCAGCGAAAAGCTACTCCATAGCCTTTACCTCAACCATCGTTATGGCCTCGAGCCAAAATAGACCCACAAAACGCCTGTCCTCACTCCTTCCCTCGGGCGGTAGCGCGAGCTCTCACGATCTGACCGAAAATCCATACTCCCGATCACCGTCTTTACGGCCTCTCCCCGTCTCGAGGGACCCGAGTCCTGCAAGGCAACAGCAATTGCCAAACCCGCCATCACGAACTTCTTCTCCCGTCCACAACTTCTCCAGGCCTAGAAGCCCATCATCGCCAACTCGATCGCCAACTCGACTGACTTCACTGGGCCCTGCATTCAACGGAGTTTTAGTTGATGATGGTATTCTATTGCCTCCGCCAAGGATTGCTCGAGCAGACCCTACAGCGTCATGGTCATCGACTGGAAGTCGACCGGGAAGCAGAGCGGAAAGTGGTCCTGGATCACCCTTGCTAGGTGCCACCCTCTCACGACCCTCGAGCCCATCGACGTCGGAATCAAAACTGCGCAAACGCAGAAGCTGGATGCCAGGCCGGTCACGGAACGGGTCTCAGGTTGACTTGAGTGGAGGTAATGCATTCGGAGCTTGGGCTGTCGGAGCAGAAGGGAATGTGCCTTATGATATCTCGCCGCTAGTTGCAGGAAGTAAGGTGTGTATGAGATAATCAAGTCTTCTTTGAATGCTCTAACGCACTGTCTTCTAGATCACCGAGCTTTGGGATGATCGTGGGGACACTCTCGTATACCTACACCCTCGTGAAACAGGAAAAGGGCCTTCCATCAAGCTCGACTCGTTTTTGTATTCCTCCTCTACAACACTGACGACCTTGGCTCACGGTGGTATATATAATGACCGTGGTCGGGAAGGCGGGGCAAGGAGACAATTACTTGAGTCACAAACGCAACAGTTGTCGCTGACCTCACGTTCTTCATCACCGCCCTCGCCCCCACAAGGCTCCACGACCACTGTCAGCTCTCTAGAGGCACGAACATTGAGAGACGATTTCGGTCCTCCGCGGAGGGAAATACATCTATACGTTCCTATACTTCCAGATCCTGACATGTCTCATCCTCAGCCACAGCTTAGCCATAACGACCTGGACGCCCTCGTCGCTGTCAGGAATTTGTTCGCTTTTCTGGTTGGACAGTCGCTTGTAGTCACCTCCAAGCGTCCTTCAATTTTCTCCAGTTTCATGGTAATTGCCGAACTTTTGCAGCGCTACGAATTCTCCAACCTCGACGGGTCGAACTATGGGGAAATTGCCGAAGACAAATTCTCTCGCTGTATCAAGGAATTTAATCTCGCAGACGTCAGAGCCAGTCGCGAGAAGACGATCGAGGCACTAGTTCTCGGTGAACAGATGAAGTCTTGGGAGCTCTACAACGAAGGCTTCGTACACGCTGCTGGTAAATGGGATGAGATTGTGGAACTGAGAAGCCCCAAGCTTCAACTAATCAGTGTTGTTACCCGCACTCGAGCTGAGAGAGCTTCAATGGATTTGTTCAATCGCTTAAGGAATGTGCGACATAGGCTCGAAGACTTCGAATTCCCTACTCTTTTTGCTGGCTACCTCAACTCAACCTCGAGCGACGAAAGCAAGATGATAAGCTTCAAGGCATGGAAGAACTCGTTCATGTCGATGCGAAAACACGTCATGTCCATGTATAAGCACCAATACGGATCCTGGCCTCCCAAGGCAAAATCAAAGAAGAATGATTTCGACGAGAGTGGTCTGAATCGGTTGTTACTATTGGAGGTCTACCAAGACTTCTGTGACCTCTACGATATGTTGGTCGATAGGGCTGCATTTACCACACGTCAATCGGATATGCCATCACAACAAAGCACAGAACCAGCCGAGCCCCAAGAACCAACCGTCAGGGCGCTTCGTCGGGTCATGAATGAGTACGATCACAGCTCGCCGCCAGTACTACCTCCTATACCCTTTGACACACCACTTCTTCCGTCACTCTCCAGCACCAGGAGGGGTTTCGAATCTCTGGAATCTAGGAAGCAGGCCAAGGAGCAATCGAAGAGGCTCAAAGATGACGAAATCAACAAGGCTCTCATGCAGTCTTACAACCGCGAGTCCATCAAATCAACTCTCTTCCTGGAAGCCTTTATGATTTTCGAGAGGAAATCAGCGCATGGCAAATCGATGGACGAAATCGTAGAGCTCCGTGCTGGGCAGTGGATCTTCCTGTACGCGGTTCTCCAGCTACTTCCCTTGCTTGTAATCGATGCACCTGGCGTCAAATGGACCAAAGGCGTCGGGTACTTCCTCTGCCAGGTCCCCAAAGGCTCGGCTCCCTGGACCAAAGCTGCCACTGGCCGCAAAATCTCTCAATGGTACGGCGTTGCCGGCGGGGCTGGCGTTGTGAGTCTCCCCGCCGACATAGTAGACCATGGAACAGAAGGTATCTACCGGCGAAGCCATTGCTGGAAAGCCGCCGAGAAGTGGACTGGCCAGAGTGGCTTGGTGAGCGGTGGGCCTCTCCAGGCGGACTTGTCTCAAGAGGGCTTCCTCTCACCGCCAGCTAGCGTTGGGCTCGAACCTGACCTCCTGGGATCGAGGTCGAGTTCTCCCGATTGTCGCGGCAATCGGAGATCGGTCCATATAGGACTGGAAGCACTGCCTTTACCAGATGGCGTAATACCTGGGGGGGCGAGACCGGCTTCAAGACATGGACATGATCCTGCAAAGAGTTTCGAGGATATTCTTGGGCAAGAACCGCGTCGGGGCAAAAAGAGGCACTGAACTCCAAAGAAGCTACTTGTTCTTCTGAATTATTAGCGTGCTGGCGATAAGGCCGTACGTCCCTGACTCCGGGCGGAGACTACTGTTTGGCTATTCGTATCCACTGTTCAGCGTTGAACGATCTTCTGACCTCTTCCATGCCATACTCGTGTAATTGTTTCGCTGCGGCACTACTGTCACGATCAGTAATCACCCACTGCACGTTCGATCGCGCTTCGATATCTAAATAGCAACAGATCGCGATTGCAACGCCGTTATAGTCAACTTCAAATGCACCGGGCGAACTTGTCCCCTTCCCGGCTCCACTCCTCGCCCTCGATCCATGGAACCCCCCGATCTCAAAACTCTCACCTCCTCCGCCAGCGGCAGATCCCTCCGAGTCTCCGCCAAGGCCCTCGAGCGCATCCTCGACCTCTCTCATCCCGCACGCCTGCACATCCTACGTCCTCGATCCCATCCTCAACGCCCCAGTCGCCCAGCGCACACAAGAGCACCACACAGCTGTACATTGACATCTTCCTCGGAAGGCCTCAGCGCCATCGAGATAACGGTCCGACAACCCACCACCACCACCACCACTCTCACCCCCAGGCCCAGCGATCCCCATCCATATCCTCTCCCTCGCAGCCGTGTCCGCAACAGCTCGACCGGACCCCCGCATTTTCCAACCGGCCGCTCTCATCGCCCGGCCTCATCTCCAGCGCCTTCATTCAGTGGTTCGACATCGAGTGGACGGACGAATCGCATCATCAACGCCTAAGCTGGCACGGCGGCTTTGTTGCTCGCCCGCTTTCTCTATCGCTATTGCTGGCTTGCATGGCGCGGCTTTGCGGCGCTGGAAGTGCGGCCGGGGTGGGGCGGTCCGCACTGGGCGCGTTGGCGGGGATAAGGCCGAGGGCGTGCTGGAGGGATATGGTGGCTCGGGGGAAGGGGGGGGATGGATGAGTGGAAGGGAGGGATGCTTGGTTCTGGCTTTGAGGAGACGGGCTTCGTGGGTGATGGGTGAGGGATCGGCTTTGGTTGTTATGTTGGGCATGATTTTGGGGGTTGTGGGCTAGAGTCTGTCGGGTTGGGAATTGTGCTATATGACTGTAAGCTAGCTGGTGCAGTGATGGGATAGTTTGAGTATTGGACTGGCGGACTGTGGGAGTAACTGTAGGCATGGAATGGTTGTGATAGTTAAACGTAATTGGAAGTATGTGATCTATATAGATATTAAGTATAGATGTTCTGAGGAATTGTCTGGTGTAGAAATGATGCCCTTGGTTAATAGTTTATTCTAAGCCATGCAAGAAATGCTCGAAGATGCTATCGAGAGACTCAAACATTTGTCTCAAAACATTATTATTATCCTGTCGAAATGACCTGAGACCAGGTATAAAGCTCTAAAAGTTGGATCATTATTGACTGTTGCTGAACAACCGGAGCATTGTCCAATACATTTTGTTGCTGAATCATTGTATCTTAGTGATGAATGAAGCACTCTTCACCTTAATCTTCACTTCAAATTACGCAAGAAGCTTGAGGTGGCTGAGTTGATGCATATGCAACAGACTGAGAGTGACTGGAAAACCCTTGCTCAATTCCTCCCCAAACAGTGGCTGCGTCTGAAATCAACCATCAAGAAGGTTTCCAGACCTCTGCTAGTTGACATGACTCAAGCATTGAGCTTTATCCGCCTCGAGTGGCTGCACTTGTTCCAGAACCTTCCACATCACATTCAACAAGTACAGCATGTTTTGAATTGTCATCATACAGAGACCAAGATTGAGCTGCTCAAACTTCATATTAAAGATCAGGAGGTGCTTTCGGTAGGATGCAGCAGTGGTGGGCCCCCTACACTGTCGCAAGATCTCTTACGCAAGACCGGCCCAATCATGTCCAGGAAACTGTGTTCAATTGTGTCGAACGGAGACATGAGGCACACCACCGGCAATTATCTCCGTAATTCGTGCCCCACTGCCATCTGGCAAGCATGTATACCTGCAAGCAATACGACTTCATATTGTTGAATTTAGGCGCTGTCGGCTTACGGCAGTCGCTTATCGGGGTAATTTCAGGGTGGATTTCGGGGTTCAGGCTCCTCAGCCATGGCCTTATAATTAGGCGAATTCTCCTTTGTTTTAGCAGTCAGTCAGTCCTTATCGATATTTACAACACGGGCATGATTTTGGGGGTTGTGGGCTAGAGTCTGTCGGGTTGGGAATTGTGCTATATGACTGTAAGCTAGCTGGTGCAGTGATGGGATAGTTTGAGTATTGGACTGGCGGACTGTGGGAGTAACTGTAGGCATGGAATGGTTGTGATAGTTAAACGTAATTGGAAGTATGTGATCTATATAGATATTAAGTATAGATGTTCTGAGGAATTGTCTGGTGTAGAAATGATGCCCTTGGTTAATAGTTTATTCTAAGCCATGCAAGAAATGCTCGAAGATGCTATCGAGAGACTCAAACATTTGTCTCAAAACATTATTATTATCCTGTCGAAATGACCTGAGACCAGGTATAAAGCTCTAAAAGTTGGATCATTATTGACTGTTGCTGAACAACCGGAGCATTGTCCAATACATTTTGTTGCTGAATCATTGTATCTTAGTGATGAATGAAGCACTCTTCACCTTAATCTTCACTTCAAATTACGCAAGAAGCTTGAGGTGGCTGAGTTGATGCATATGCAACAGACTGAGAGTGACTGGAAAACCCTTGCTCAATTCCTCCCCAAACAGTGGCTGCGTCTGAAATCAACCATCAAGAAGGTTTCCAGACCTCTGCTAGTTGACATGACTCAAGCATTGAGCTTTATCCGCCTCGAGTGGCTGCACTTGTTCCAGAACCTTCCACATCACATTCAACAAGTACAGCATGTTTTGAATTGTCATCATACAGAGACCAAGATTGAGCTGCTCAAACTTCATATTAAAGATCAGGAGGTGCTTTCGGTAGGATGCAGCAGTGGTGGGCCCCCTACACTGTCGCAAGATCTCTTACGCAAGACCGGCCCAATCATGTCCAGGAAACTGTGTTCAATTGTGTCGAACGGAGACATGAGGCACACCACCGGCAATTATCTCCGTAATTCGTGCCCCACTGCCATCTGGCAAGCATGTATACCTGCAAGCAATACGACTTCATATTGTTGAATTTAGGCGCTGTCGGCTTACGGCAGTCGCTTATCGGGGTAATTTCAGGGTGGATTTCGGGGTTCAGGCTCCTCAGCCATGGCCTTATAATTAGGCGAATTCTCCTTTGTTTTAGCAGTCAGTCAGTCCTTATCGATATTTACAACACATATTTCATTCCGCAGACGAAAGGACCCTGCGGATGTTGTAGGACTTCTCTTTCACTTCATCTCCACAAGTAAAGGAAATCCTGAGACGCCGTCTGTTGATGCTCCAGCCAGATCATAATCAGTAGAGTTAGCATTTCGTTTCCGTTTGACGATAGAAGCCGTGGTGAAGCTTCAGCGCTGCGCAACGAGAGTTCAAAAGCCACTGAGAAGAGCAGTCAACAACATTGACCGAGATAGATGGGGTTGCTTCAACCCGAAGCTTCGGATTCCGAGCGTATCAAGGCTAGGACTAGGTCTAATCCTACACCTTCACGGGTGCGTTCATAACGAGAGACCCGAACACGAATACCTATTGCCTCACATCCCAGCATATTATTTCGGCGGTACTCTTGCCTGGGGGACACTCAGTATGCAGTATATTGGCTTCGGCAGCGGTTGAGGGATATCATTTAGAAATTCCACCTGACAAATCCCCATTAAATCCCCAGCTGCGAATCATCAACCCAGTGACTCCCACCAGCACACCTATACCCACCACCCTGTTTAATCCATTGAAAGCCCGCCACACAAACACCCATCTGCCTCAGTCTACTCTGAGCAAGTTCCTCTTTCTTTCTCCTCTCTTCCTCCTCTTGCTTCCTTCTCTCCAACTCCCTGTAAATACGCTCCCTCTCGGCTTTCGCTTCCATCTCCCGAATCCGAGCCTCTTCACGTAAGCGTAAGAGCTCGAGAGCTTCTGCCTCGTTCTTAGCTTGAATTTCTCGTAATTCTGCTGCTTCTTTCTCAGCTTTTCTTTCTGCTTCTTCCGCGAGACGGCGGGCTTCTTCTTGCTCCTGTATCTTTTGCGCGGCCCGTTGAATTTGAAGTTCAGCCTCCCTTTTATCCTTCTGAAGCTGTTGCCAAACGGCGTCGGATACTCCTACATCACGACCTTCATCTGGAGTTTCTAAAGGTTTTGATGTTTTCGGGGTCTCATCGTCCTCCTTTGGCACCGGGGCTGCGGTCTCCGTTGCTGTCGATGTGCCAGAGCTAATCCGGGGGACTGATTGGAAATCATCCAGTGATTGAACTGACCCCGAAAACGAGGGTCGAGATGAAGGAGTAACTTTGGCTCTTGCACAGCGCTCAGCTAGCATGCTGTGGATGCAGTTGAGGGCAGTGCCAGCTGATAGTAGAAGCTGGTTGACTTTTGTGGTGTTGCTCTGATACACAGCTCGCACCATGCCCTTTGCCAGCGTCTGAACATCTCTCGCATTTCCCCAAGAAGGAAGTCTCGACATCTCTGCGATCGGTTCCAGAAGCTCTTGATATATGGTTGGCTCTTGCATTGAAGGAAAGGCGATCTGGCTTTGCTTGAGCTTGTCCTCCAACAGCTGAAGACAGTGAGCCGGACTCAAAGACGGAAACGAGATCTCATCCGCAAAACGACTGCTTAGCCCCTCATTAACGCGCAGGAGATTGTTCATGTCGTTATCATAGCCCGCAAGAATAACGACCAGTTTCCCAGCGAATTTGGGCTTGGTGATATTGTCGACCAATTCGTCTATCGCTTCTTGCGCGAACTGGCCCTGACCAAGTCGGTAGGCTTCGTCTACGAAGAGAACTTTGCCTAAGCCGCGCTCGAGTTGCTTCATGGTTTTTGGCCCGGTTTGCCCAATGTATTGGCCAATGAGATCAGTGGCAGAGCATTCGACTACTTCAACCTGGGATAGGAAACCAAGGTCGTGGTAAACTTGGCCGAATTTTCGAGCTGTGGTCGTTTTCCCAGTCCCTAGTGCATAGGATTAGAAAGTTCAAAACAAAGTGTAGGAAAGGTTTTCCGATTACCAGGCGGCCCTTTGAATATGAAGTTCATGGGTATCTGTCCACGAGGCTCAAGACCTTGGGCGCGCATCCCTTTGGCGACTTTCAAAAACCCATCCAATTTCGCGATTATACCTTCACAGCCGATGACACCTTCGAAGAGCTCCTGGAGATTGGTTTCGGCGCCAGATGCTCGATCGTAGTCTGTGTCAAAGTCCTGCGGCTCAAATACGAAATCGATGGATCGCTGTTCTGCCGGTAACGCAGACTGTCGAGCCTGGTAGTTTGCTTTGGCTTTCGAGATGAGATTCTCCACGTCACCACCGTTGCCAAAATTCAATCCATCTCGGAGACGGCTCAATACGTCGATGGCGGTAGATACGGCTTGCTGAGTTGCTCCCAGGTCCTGATTCGTGAGCTTGAGTTGGAGAATCTCCTGCAATTCGGAATCGCTGAAATCCTCGAACCGGAAAGCATCCGAGAGCTGGAATCGTCGAGTGAGACCGGGGTTGACATTTTGGAACATGTCCACCATTTGCGGTTCGTATCCAAGGAGTAGTACGCAACGGTCGTCGCCAGGCACACTTTGGACCTCAGCAACGATCGTGTCGATTACGGCCGTCTTGTATATATCGGTGCCGCTTCCACCTCCTGAGCCGGAACCTGAGTAGAGCATATAGGCCTCATCGATAATCAGAACCTTACCGACAGTCGTTGCGAGGATGGCTTTAGTATTGGATTCGGATTGCCCAATCACATTACCAATGAAATCGGATGGGTTCTTAATAACGACTTGGACATTCAAAATTAGCAGACATGATGTTTTGATGCCGGGCGTGAACTTACCTTCACCATTGCTCAGCATCCCAATATCTGTCAGGATTCGGCCGTATAATTTGGCAACGGTCGTCTTTCCAGTACCGGGAGGGCCAAGGAAGACGCGGTTGAGAGACACGTCGATCAACTTCTTTTCATCCAACTCTCTCTCGTAATTTGTTTTAATGAGGTCAATCATGAAGCTCACGGAATCCTTGACAGACTTCAGGCCGGTGAGTTGTTGAAGCCGTGTCCACGCATCGCAGGTAAGAATTGCCTTCGATGGATCCGGACCAATGAGATCCTCCTTCGTAATATGGTAGTCGTCTGGGCTGAGCCCTTCCTTCCGCTGTCTAGTTAGACGATCTGATTGCCGCTCTCTAATTCGCGCAAACATGTTCTCCAATGCTCGGGCATTCCCAAACCCATCCCGATCTCTGCCTCTTCCCAGTCTGCGGACGGCAATCCGCATGTATAGTCCATCGACTCCGTCCTCAATGTCTATTCCATACTTGTAGAATTGGTTCATCTGGAACTGTAACATCTTCAAGAGCTCGGCGTTGGTATAATCCTCGAAATGGAGAGTGTATGGCATGCGACTGGACAATCCCGGGTTGTGTTCCAAGAATTTCTCCATCTGCTTCCGGTAGCCAGCGAATATGAAAACTACCTTTCCAGTGAGGTTCTCAATTGCGGCGAGCAAGTAATCAAGGACTGTCTTGCTACCATGGTTGTGTCCCTCAATGAGTTGATATGCTTCATCGATGAAATATACACCGCCTTCTGAATTCTCAAGTTGCTCTAGGTGCTTTTTAACTTCAGCAACACCCTCATGGGCAAGATGTGAGCCGGTGGTCTCGATGAATCCATCCCCGGAAAGGACTTTGATGGTCATCAAGACTTTCGCATAGTGCCTGGCCACAGTTGTTTTGCCTTTGCATGGTTAGAACGGTGATTGAAGGATTGAATGAAGAAAGTACCTGTGCCTGGATTACCTAGCAATACAAGTCCTAGACGTTCCTTCCTGAGATCGGTGCCTTGTCGGATGGACGTTTCGACCTTGGCCTTGATTCTCAAAACCTGGGCTTTGACATCTTCTAAACCTATCATCTCCATAATCTTATCGATCGCAGGATTGTGCGCATTTTCCTGGTCCTTCTGGCGCTGCCACTCTGTCTTAGAGTGGGATTCATTATGCTCCACCGCAGTCTTGAGGTGTTCTCGAAGCTTTGAATGCTGACCCGGACTGGATGTCGCTGGTCCCGGTGAGGTTTGTAAGGATTTCTTGAGAGGTAGGTTTCTGGGGTTTGGATGGTCATCGTGATAGATGCCTAATGGATCTTCCTGGTGGGAGTTCTGTGTCCTGTTCGCCCGCTCCTTGACTGCTGCAAGATCCATTCGCTTTTGTGCAAGGATAGCATTTTGCTCGGAATCTAGGCGTGCATCCTTTATGCTCTGAGTAATCTGCTCCATCTCCTCCTCTATCTTTGCGACTTCTTTGAGATGTTTTTGGATCTTCTCGTCCCGTTTTAGCTTTTCTTCGAGGGCTCTCTGGGTTCTCTTCACTGCTTCCTTTCTATCACGTTCGCATTTGGAACATACTGGTGGAGCACCGTCGTGACACTGCCATGATTGATTGTGGCCATTAATGCACTTCTGGTTCAAAACGGTTCTGCAAAGAACCTTAGAGTGATCTAAGAGCTGGTGGCAGCTGCTGGTACATTTATGCAAGTCGCATTCCAGCATCGCGCCACTGAAGGAATAAGTCAGAGGCTATAATTTGACGGGAGAGATCACAACCAAACTTGCCATGGTTCTTTGCACCCACCATCTGGGCATTGTGTCTCGAAATCTTCACCAGAAGATAGTAGTGCCGTTCGATCCGGATGCTTCTCACACTTCACAGGAAATCCTTCGTAAATGTGGTCGTTCTGCTTCAAGTGGTCAAACAATTTCCGCCATACTTCCTTTCCCTTGCGAGCATTCATGAAAGTCTCGGAGTTACCGATCATGATCAAACCATCCCGTGCCCGGGAAAGCAAGACGTTCAACCGTTCGGGTGCAGCCATGAACCCGATGTCATGTGACTTGTTGCTTCTCGTCATCGAGACCAGGACAATATCGCTTTCTTCGCCTTGATAATTGTCTAGGTCAAGGAGTTAGTCTCTCATCCTTATTAAAAAACGGAGAAGCACGAATTGATCAAATGATGCTAGCGATGAAATAAAGGAAGTGCGGATGTGGGTGGGTTGTAGTCACGTGTCGCCAAGCTTTCACTCCACTTGGGAGATTGGATGCATCCATCAAGGTATTCCAAGCAACCCAGAACACATGAAATTAGTTGGTGGCTGATATTGCATGATGACAAATTAGAAAATCATTCACCGATAGTTGACATCCGAAGAGACGGCTTTGATGTCTTCGAGCTGAGGTCTGTCAATAGCCCGGCACGAACAAGGTCGAATTTATCCAAGTCGTTGAGTATGGGGTCATTCTCCTGGGAAAGTTGATCCTTCAAAAGCTTCAATTGACCGAGATATGGCGTAATTACGACGAGTGTGTCTGACCCATACCCCTGCTGTGCCAGATATCGAACACACTTCAAAATCATCTGGCCTTCAAACTCATTCTGTTTGGAGGATGTTCTGCCGTCGTTCAACTCCCTTCCATTCTTCAACTCCATTTCTGGATGAGAATGATTGACGAATATTACATTATCACGGAAGCCCCGAATATCAGCGCGTTGAAGGGTCGAGTCAGCATCGGTGAGATCAGGGTAGGTCAAATGGCGAATCATCGAGGAAATCTCGGGTCTCATCCGATGTTGCTGCGTAAGAGTGACGTGCGGAAAGCCTTTGAGAACGAGTCGTTCGAAGAGAGATCTGTTGAGATCAAAACCGTCGCCTTGCTCCACACTGAGCTCGTATGAAAACTTGGGTCGCAGTTGCTTGTGGTCTCCAATCATGATCAGCTGCTCCGTGTGAGGTCCCAAAGAAGTCAAGATGTGAGCTTCCAAGATCTCGCCGGCCTCTTCAACGAGAACAACACCGGGTGAAGCTGCTTGTATCGCTGGGGAGTATTTGGCGGCACCGTTTGTTGTGCAAGCGATAATCCTCTTGGTCTTGATGATGCCGGCATCCCTCTCTCCAAAGACGCGATCGAGTTCAGTCTGATCTAAGTTGTATTGTCGTCCTGTATCCCGAATCTCGTTTACCAGATCATCCAGAATGGCTGTCTGCCATCGGACCAAAGCAGCTTGTCTCGATTCAAGTGGCATTTTCCAGACCGCAGCTGCGCCTTTGGGCTGGAGATGTTGGAGGGATCCTGAATTGTTGTCGCCTCTGATCCACCGATCGAGTAGGTAGAATGGGCTCATAGCTTTCCCTTTCTTTCCAACTCGAGTCATACCATCTTCTCCGTCTTTCGGAACCGTGAAAGCGTCGAAGAAAGGAAGGTCCTCTGACAGAAACTCGAGAAACTCCATAAGATGGATCTTCTGCACATTTGCGGCCCGAAAACGCTTGAATGCATCCCGAAGCCTTGTCTCGTGCTTCTGCAACCTTTGTTTTAGCTTGTCAATCCGAGCCCATTGAGTTTGGTCGAGCTTAACGCCGGTCTGCTCCCGAATCATCAGGGGCTTCGTCCGATCTGTGGACTTCCCTCCCAGACGGACCATAGCTGATGATGGAATTCCAATGTCCATCAGATCTTCAAGGAATTGATCAAGTGCATGATTCGTGAAGCAAACTACAAGAATCTTCTGCGACGTGGAGTCCTGTAGGACTTTCGCCACTAGAGCCCCAATGAAGGACTTTCCAGTTCCTATACCTCGTTAGCATTGACAATGGCATTGATCAAATTCAGCTCTCACCTGGGGGGCCTTGCACCAAACTGACACGTTGAAGCAAGCAAGCACAAAGGGAGTTCATCTGCGACTCATCCAGAATAACGCTCTTCTTGATGCGTAAGAAGTCCTTCAGATCTTTTCCTGATCGTGATTCTAGGGCCCTGATGACTTTTGCTGGCTGGAAGGATGGACCTTTGATGTCTTTACCTGTCTCCCAATGAAGGAGCTCATCTGTTAATGGCAAATCATTCATTTCCTGCAAGCGCCGCAAGAATGGTTCAAACGCAAAAATTGAGGCGTCAAGCTGGACCAACTTGATATTTCCAGCGGTCTTCATCTTGGAAAGCGCATATGATAGTGTTGAATCATCTGCAAATTGTATCATGATGGCGGCGGGGGTTTTGGCAAGCTCTTCCTCGTCCCGGTGGATCGTGGGGAATGCTGCTGGCTCGCCATCGATTAAAAGACATGCCATGTTTCCCTGTCTTAAAATGTGGCGATTGTTCTTTAGAAAGTCATTCCGCTTGTTTGGCTGGATCCTTTTCAGATGTGGAAGTTCCTCCTTGCACTTTAGCACAACGCCCCAGGGTAACCGTTTACGATCAGTCCCCATCTCCACACCTGCTAGAGAGAGACCATCAACGATAATACCCTTGTGGCGACCAGCCTTTGTACCGGTCAAGATTTTCAATTCGTCTCGTATTTCGCCGAGCATATCCTCGCGAAGAAGTCGGAATTGATTATCAAGGTGCACGCCGAAGCGGGAGGATACAATTTTCGGGTCATCGATAAAATCGGCAGTTCGGAAGAAGGGACGGTCTTTTGATAAAAGCTCATCTGCGGTGGGCATGATCGAAATCTCTCTGTGATCTGCATGATCGTTGTCATGTCTTCCTCCAGGTTTCGCTTCTGCATCGTTGTGGAGTTCTGATGCATCCAAGGGTAAGGCGTGCTTGATCTTCTGACCCAGAATCCGAGTTTCTCCATCAGGTGATTTCAAGATTGTGTCCAGGATGTTCGACGAATCTGCTACCGCCAGGTAAGATGATGATGCTTTGCCGGGCAGGGAGACAAGCTGTAGCAGTAGCCATGCGAAGGCCTGAGAAGCTTTTGGATTTAAGAGACCGCCTGTGAATGACTTTGTGAGAGCCTCCCAGAAGAACGGCGGTTCCACCATGGTGAGTAGCAGCTGTGCAAGAACGGAACCAGAACCGATGGCTTTCAAGGATGGTGTTTGCAGATAGCGAAGCAACGGCACAGCATCTTCATTGAGAAAGGTGACCGAGGTATCGAATCGTACTGATGCTTGAAGGGCAGAGAGCCCAGAAGGGCTTGATAGGAGTTTATGGACGCAGGTTGCTGGGTCAGCTTGGACACACATGGCTTCGATGAAGAGCTTTCCATCACGAGCGGTGGATAGCGTTCTTTGACCGTATAGAACTTTGTTGAAGAATGCTGAGAGTTTCGTGATTCGAGGATCATCTAGACTTGAAGATGTCATTTTTGCTGGTTGGTAAGGAGTAGTAAAGATCTTCCGAAGTAGTGTCTGTAGGAGCCGTCTTGATTTCCGATGATAAATTCACTTAGGAGTGAGTGTTGCTGATTGAAATGGTAAACGCAAGGGTCACCACAGATATGTGCTGTACTATGCTTAACCGTTTAGCCAGCCGGTGAACTTCTATACCTTGCCTTAACGTTCGATCCAGGGATGATGTATCGTCCAGCCACACTGAATCCAGTTTCTTATGTCAAACCCAGACAATATGCCTTATGGCTTCTCACACCTCTCAGGCAGACGGTGTGTCTGATATGCACCGAAAGTGCCTCGTCGGCAAGTCTTGATAGTGGTGTGAGGCTCGATCGCTACCGTGTGCTAACCATATCTGGATCGGCTTGCAGGTGACTGTCGGCTGGCAGCATGTGAAAATGTACTGCCTCCACCTCAACGCTGGCTGGCTGGTAGCCTATGAAATGTACTGCATCCATCTCGGCGCTGGCTCGCTGCAGCCTATGGAACTGCGATACCATACTTGATCGCGGAGACTTGCATTGACAAAGACAGAGACCCTCCCAGCACCTCAGCCATATTGAGTTGAATCATTTCGCCTCCTCTTAGACACGGAGAACGATATCTCAATCGTCTCCATTTTTCCTTCTCATCCAAGCTCCAACTCCAGCGTCAAGATGTCTTCTCGTCGTGGATCATATCAAGGTTTTGATAGAGGTAGAGGAAGAGGGTCCTGGCGTGGTGGTGCTAATCTAAGTCGAGCCGGACCACCCCAAAATCTACCGCCGCCAAAACCCTTGGGTCCTCCCATCGACAGCATCAACATCAAGACATTATTGATAGAGGAAGACGCTCCCACGATCAAGGGTGTCGAATATGTTGCGTCTTACAACTGGATTAGTGGGAAATCTCCAGTCATACTCGTGCCTGGTGAGCCTCTAAGTCTCCAATAGTCAATCATCAAACCAATTTGAGAGACTTAGATCCCACTCTCCCTAGGATCAATACATAATATTTACTGACATCTCGAATGACATAGGTTCCCCGCCAGCATGGACTCCACCAGCAACAGATCCACAGCTGAAGCCCGATAGCGAAGATGTATTTCGAGATATCAATGCGGCTCAATACGCGTCGTACCCCTTGGAACCCATGTTCCGCTCATTGCAGGCTATGCAACCACACTACGACCTACAAGCAGTGGGTATTGTAGGATGTGGTAGCACGATTGGGAATCTGCTGAGATTTGCTGGGTCCGAATCGAAGACCTTCCGGTTCGACGTCGACGTTATTGGAAATACAGTGCTCTTGGTCCGCAAGGAAAGCTCCCCCACAGAACTCATCACCGATCTACGAGGCTATGGTCACACGTTCCCGGAAGCATATACGACATGGGATTCTGAGGTTCGGAGTTCATGCTCCCACCAACGCATTATCCAATACGAATTTGGGGGGTTGAAGTTCCTGGTCCGAACGGAAACTGATGGCTATGTCAAAGAAGCCGGTGCGAAAGTACCATCAAGCCTCGCGAATTCTACAAGCCAATTATCTCTCGACCACGTGCTTGGAACAATGGCCGTGAGCAGCACTGAGGTCGCTCAAGATCAACAACTTCAACTGAAAACGCAAGGCATGAGAGTACGTCAGGATCAGATCTTTGATATAAAGACGCGTGCTAGCTACAAGCCTTTCGACATGAACGAAATCCTTCCGCGGCTTTGGGTCAATCAAACATCCAAATTTCTCATTGCGTATCACCAATCCGGTCTCTTCGACAAGCCCGAGGTCAAAGACGTCAGACAAGAAGTCATCGATTGGGAGAACAGCAATTCAGCCCTGTTGGCACGTTTCCACGCCCTCGTCAAGCGCATCGTGGATGGAGTTCGCGATTCCGACCAACAACAGTGCGAAGTCAGCTGGGATGGTCAAGGACCTCTGTGTATCACAAAGCAGATTGGAGAAGGGAGGAGGGCGCTTCCATCTGATCTTTTGCACCTCTTGGAAGTTTCCTGATAAAGTACTGGCTTCTATTGGCCTCATTTTCTCCACTGCCTTTTGTGCCGGAAGCGAGTCGGACATCTCCTTCTAATGCCGTCGACCGTACCAGCAACCGGTGTGCGTACTTGATTCCCTGTGTCTTTCAGCCTCTCAAGCAGTCTGCCTGGTTGGAAATCTTGGAGCTCCGGCAACTCAGCAATCAATTTGCTATTCTGAGTTTCTATTTTCCCAGATGATGGTCATCATTATGCGTTGATGGTTCTATTGAGTCTGAAAGAAAACATCAAGGCTCCCTTCTATCAATACTCACAGGCTTTCAATGTTGACAAGACCCCTAGACTCTCTGACTTTATGTTTCTTTCATTTCTGCAAAGCTGATGCAGGAAAGAAATGAGAGGATAAAGTGGAAGAGCTGAAGCAGGAAATGTCAGAGTGAAAGAATCTGAAGAAGAAAAAATGTAATAATGAGAGTCAGCAACAGAATACTTTAAGACATAATTTACAAACCTTAAAAGAACAGTCAATGTTTTAGCTAAGAACACCTTATTCATCAGTGGTGCGTCTTGCTACAAAATAATCCCCAATTGTAAATAGGGCGTACTATTGGTGAATAGGGTGCCCCATTGATGAATAAGGTAGGAGATATTTTTGAATAGCTTACTACAGGCCCGCAATGTCTAACTACCACACAATAGTTCCGCAAGTTCTGGCGATGGAATAAGGTGACTAGCAAAGATCCTGAGTAGATTTAAGTTAAGAAGGCTTGAGATATATTTTCTCCAGTCTATGTCAACCAGTTGATATTCACATCAAGCACACAGAACAAGCATCTTTAGAATCAACAAGACCAGAGAAAACACCAGGGATGTAGGTCCTAGCCCCGTAATCCATGTAGGCAATTCCAGGCGCCCCCAATGTCCAAGAAATTGTCGCAGATACAAGCACGACAATGTTAGCCCCTGATCGCAGTGGTATTTGAGGGAAGAAGAGTCCGTCTGTCAAGCTCATGTATTCCTTGCTACCAGTAAAGCCCATACGGACGAGTGCGGCGTGCATTCGCTCAGCAAGGCGTTCGTCGTTTGACTCAGCGAGGTCTTCTTGACGAAGCCATCCTGCAATGCGGCGTTTGGCCGTGTCGTGCATGGATGATGTTCTAAACTGCAGAACTTTATCGAGCCACAGGTAGCCATTTTGGTCAAAGTGGCCTTCTTGTGACTGACCCCAACAGTGCCAGGGCAAGATGGCCGGGAGAAGTCTGTCGCATGGCCGCCATCGCCGGGTAGGATCTGTCGATCGGATGCTTGAGGAGTATATAAACGAAAAGTCACCCTTCGCCTCGCAGATCGCCATGAATCTGTCTGACAGATCGGTGTCTTCAGCTTCAGATCGCCCACATGGTTTGTCGGTGACTGCGCCGATCATGGCGTAGAAGTAATTACGCTCGTCGCTCCATACTCGACGGTCCATGTTCGACATTACCGCAAGCGCAGACCTCTTTGTGTACCCAGCAATCATCCAATCGGCGATGAGGTCTTCGAGAGCATCAAGACGTGGAAATCGCTCTCTTATGGCGAAGGTGTCAAGGTTGTTTTTCTCTTTGTATTTGTGAAGAGAGTAGCCTACGCCGTTCAGGAAATGACTTCCATTCACGTGCGCGTCAGGAACATCTGGACATACGAACGCCAGCAGCTGACTGTTCACAACTTCTTGGTATGTCCAGACGCTTTGAACCCATTCGTCCTCTTCTAAGGTAGCAAGAGCTGCTTCGTCCAGCCTGTCCTCGACATTTAGCTGTTGGACGGCCATGAATGACTTATTTGAAAGAGCCACTCGCACTTCTGTCGCTTGACTGTATATGAAGCCCATACTCTCAAGTGTGGCGCGCCTTGCGGGCTGAGCTGTTGGTATGCAGAACGCGTCTATCCAAAAGGCTTTAGAATCGGTGTTGCACATAGCTGCGGAAAGGGCAGGAAGTGTGTTAGTTGATATCAACCGAGGCGCTGACTGAAAAGGGTTTGTGGTCCTGTGGGCACCCCAAACATATGAGACGCAGACGTAGTCTGGATGCCCCACTGATTCATCACCGGTACTCGAGAATGTGTTCAAGATCCAACGCCTGCCATTCAGCTCTAACGTTGGGGCTTGTACTTCAATTCCACGTTCAATCCCAACGAGAAGCCAAAGTTCCGCTGCAGAGTTTGGGTTCATCTTGCTCCCTGTAAGGGGTAAGGGATGTTATTAGTCAGAATAGATACGGGAGGCAGGCTCAACTCCGCCCCACGCAAGGACTACTAGAACGGCTACTACATACCTGAGAAGGATGTGACCTTCAATAAGGTTATAGCAAAAACGATGCAAGTACCAACGCAGCTAGAACGTAGTAAGCGTCACACAACGAACTCACAATGAGAACATTGATATTTGGAAGATTGACAGGTGGCGTCTCCAGGATTTGTGTAATTCACTTGATATAAGGCGACGTAATAAGCAGTTTTCGCTAAGCCACAGGCCAAGGTAGCGAGGGGCGCGGTCTGAGTGACTGAGGCAAGTTATTTCAGGCCTTTACCGCTATTTTTACGGAAGCCTGCAGCGAAGTACCTTTATTGCCTCAGTCACTCAGACCCCCCTGCCTCGGCTAGGACTAGCCGGGCCCTAATGCCCTTTGGGATTAGCTACAAACGCTGACTGTGTGCGTTTTCCGGGGAGGGTCTGAGGGCGTAATTCTAAAAACAGGCCAGAAAACGCTTCGTTTAGCTGTACACACACCCATTATGACTGTATGTAGAAAACGCTTCGTGTCAAAATCTCAAGTCGTGGAGGCACAACAGTCACATAAAATCAACCACAATTTTGTTATTCAATGTTACAACTGAAATAGATTATATAATAGCCGCTTTATCTAATGCTGTAGTCAGTATTTCAAAAAAGTGTCTTGTTATTGAACAGTTTCTTAAGTCTTCACAGAGTGTACTTTTCAGTTCAAAACAGTGACCTTATACCTCAAAAACTAGACGGTCACACTCTCTCAAAATTGCTTCGCCATTTAAACTCATTGATAGCAGCCTCTGAACTGAGTTATATAAAAATCCCTAGCACTGAATCTTCTGTGTGATGAAAATGTAGAGATTTTGCATAACTTCTGCATAGTTTTGTGCATAACATGCACAAAACTTATGACGCGCAGAAAACAGCAGTGAAAACAGCAGTGAAAACAGCAGCAAAGACAACAGAAAAGACAGCAGAACAGTGACAGAAAATAAGTGTAAAGAGATAAGTTCTCCACGTGTGAGAAGTTTGTTTATGTTTTTGATTACTAAATAGAAAACAAGTATTTCTCAGATGTACACAGCAGAAATATCTGAGCATTGCACTAAACTTAAATTACATGTCTGGAAGTGATTTCAACCTGTAATTATCAATAACGCGCTCAGACCCTATGGAGAAAAGCTATCCGAACAGGTTAGCTTCATGGTTTTGCCAGGGTGGTGCGCGCTAGCAAGCCTTTTCGGAATGAGGTCTGAGCTAGCTGAGGCAATACCTTTATTTGAAACAAACCGGGCTTACGTAACCGGCTTATACCGTCCGCTTCAGCCTTCAAGGGCTCCTAGACTTACTGCTTGCATTCTTCGCAAGCCTGTAAATTTCGAAATATATCACAAACAGACTCATAAGCTCGCGACTGTAGACCGATACGATCCAGCTGATGGCCCAGTCAAGCATGCATGTCAGTACGGATCCGCCGTCGCCCAGAAGCCCTGGCTCTGACATAGGACTCGTCTCTTTTGATGCATTCCGTTCATTGAGCTTACTGACGGCATCCGGCAAATACTCTGCATCAGCTCCAGCTACAATGACTCTGGCCAGACCTTTGCGGATTGTTCCCATGTCTTGGGCGAAAGTCTCCTGCTTGCGAGCGGCCTGGCGAACGTCTCTTTGACAAAGATTAAATACGCAATGACCCTCGTTCTATTCCAGAGCCTCTGAAGCCAAATTCTCTAATATCATCTACCGAACCTCGGTCGAATCCTCCTCACTACGTCCTGGGGACAACCGGTATCAGGTTCGTTGCATCAGATTGACATGTATTTCTCCGTTAGAGCCAGTCATGGCCCAGCCATGTCGCATGTCCCAAATTACGTGGTCAGAGCCTCAATCACGAGACATCTTTTCTGATCATACGCTGATTGGAATCGCCGGGAACAGGACCCTCCAAGCAGAAGCAACACCCTTGTCGGCGTCAGCATCGCGCTGATGAGCCTAGCGACGACGTTGGTCCTGATTAGGGCATACACGAGGATTTGGATCACTCGATTCTGGGGGTTGGACGACTGGTGGATGCTGGTAGCGCTGGTACGACATCCCCCAATCTGGAAATTGAAGAAGTGGCTTATAAAACTTGGCATTACCAGATCCTTGTGGCGGCCGAGTGCGCATTGGGCCTCGTATGTAAGTAGAGAAGCCCGTCTAAGTATTTCCTACATACTGAGAAATATGCTCTAGTTTGTGCTTACGGTGACGGGCGGCATATATGGGATATACCAGCGGACAACATCACGACGATTCTTATGGTAAGAGAGACTCGCCTGTGCTTATATTGTGTTCCTGTCTAATTCCACTGTCCAGCTTCGGTGGATCTTGCTGTTCCTCTATTTCCTACAACTCGGTGCCGTCAAACTTTCAATCCTGATGTTCTATCTTCGCATATTTGTCGGGCCTCGCTTTCGAATTGTCATCAAAGCGACTGTAGTCTTCGTGGCCGCCATGTGCATCTCGTTTTGCTTCGCATTCTTCTTTCAATGCACGCCGTTGAAGGCCAATTGGACAAGAGTCAATCCCGATGGAACTCCGTTGGTATACACGTGTGTCAGTAGCCATGGAATACAATACGCCACAGCGGCCCTCAACCTTGCAACTGATATCTGGATACTGGCGTTACCTATTCCAAGTCTCAGACGTACGCGATGAATCCATGGTCTCCTATACGACAAGCTACTAACCGGAATCAGGTCTTCAAACCGAAAGAGGGAAAAAGACACAGCTGTATGTCATCTTCTCCTTGGGATTCGTGTGGGTGAATAACCCGTGATATCACTTGTATCCTTGGTTTACTCACGACATCTTTACAGAGTCTGCATGGCGTCCATTATGCGCCTGACCAAGCTGGCCCAAATGGCTGATACCGATGATCCTACATGTAAATCTCCCTGTCAGAATCTCTTGTTCAGATTACCCCTCCGAACGGCATCGGAACCTACAAAGAACCGTGAACCCAGACAGTCGCTAATCCATCGTTTAGGGGATACAGTTTCAGTCAAAGTCTGGGGCTCCGTCGAAGCCAACCTCAGCATCATCACCGTCTGCCTCCCCACCGTCAAACCCCTCTTCACCAAATGCTTCCACACCCTCAAACCGGCCCCCTCCTCCAAATCGACTACTTCAACCAAGTCCTCCCAATTCCCCAAGTCTCGTGTAACGGCTGGAAGGACTCGCGGCTGGTTTGGAAGGGCGCAGGAAGAGCCATGCTCGTTGGATCTTGATAGTTGGGGCTTGGATGAGCATGATTATCGGACGGAGGATCAGGTCGGTTATATGAGGGCGCCGTGGGGTTATGTGAGAACGAGGAGGGATACGTGGGGGGAGATTTCGAGGGAGTTGGAGGTAGGAAAAGCGCAGGGGAAGAGTGAGGGGGAGAGGGATATGGTGAAGGCTGGGGTGAAGGATATGGATAACGATGGGGTGAGGAATGATGTTGTTGAGTTGAAGGATTTGAATGGGTAAGGCGCTTGACAACCTTGGGTGAGCTGGATGGAAGGAGTATATAGAGATGTCTGCTATAACGTTGGTGTTATTATGACGGAATATACTTATTAGTCGGATCAATCGTGTGTGCAATGCGCCAGAGTTGGTGCGTTCACCTTTCTACTCTATTGCTCCCCATCTGAAGCGGCCTGCCTTCACCGTCTTCCGATTCATACTCGTTTGCTTCCTCAAACAAAACCAACAAGAACCTCACTCCTCGCCTATACGCGTCCATTGCACGCGGCAAAGACTCATGCATTCCACCGCTCACACTCCTGCTTACCTCTAGCTGACCCACCCTCTTTATCCACCTCTGCTCGTTCCCCTGCGCCAGAGAGAGTATCCACCCGTTATACACACACATACACGCACTGTTCCATCCCAACTCACCTCTCCAGCATTCCCAACGCCCTCCCCATCCCCAACCGCCTCCCTAACCATCCCCATCCCCTCTCCCAATTTCATCTCCTCTCCCCGCATCCCCCAATGAAAAACCTCGCACCCCATACCACCACGCTCACCACTTCGCTTCATCTCCTCACAGCGCACACATGCCCAACGTCCTTGCTCTTGCCCTTTTCCCGCTCTTGCTCTTCGCGAATATCTCGATGGAGAGGGAATGGAAAGGAGAGCTTGGGGCGGAGGTGCGAGATGTCGTAAACGCGGGGCGGGGGGGCTGCTAGGGGTTGGGCTGATGGGTCGCCTGGGGGAATCCCGGGGGGGGGTGGGGGGGAACTGGGGAACTGGGGATTAGTAAAGGGGAGAAAGGGAGGGGGGTGGACGAAGAAGTTGGGAGGGGGGAGATGGGAGATGGGGTAAGGTGGTGGGATGAGAGAGGAGGCGCCTTGGCGGGGAAGGCCGGAGGGAAAAACATAGCGGGCGGGCGCGGGACGGGTATCTGGACTTCGATATAACAACAAGCTGGGCGGTGGAAAAGGAAAAAGGGGCAGGTAGCACTGTATGCGCGCGATCCTCGAGGTGAGATTGCCAGAAGAGGCGGGTGGAGCGACCGAATGCGTTGTGGACGACGCATCTCTTTTCTTGACTCTCTCCTCCCTACAGCACCCCTTCATCCCACACAGCTCACAACCTAGGCCCCTCTCCCTCTCCCTCTCTCTCTCCCCTCCCCACTCCAAACACGATCCTCCGATCCCACTCCGCCACCTCCCTCCACCCCCCACCCCCACCCGCACCCGCACCCAATTTCCCCCAAACCCACCGCCTCGCCACCTCCCCCGCCACGGCATCCCCATCCCGCCCCGCATCCGCCATCAGCAATACCGCACAGACTACCCACCCTAACCCCCTCATCACCTCCCGTCCTCGCGCTTTCAACTCTTCCGCCCCCGCGGCTTCGACTTGACGTTTCCAGGCCGTCCACCCCTCCCGCACCCGGGCGCCCTCGCGGTACAACCCCGCCGCCGCCTTCGGAGTCCCCGCGACCACCCATGCTTCCAACACGCGCATCGCTTCCGCCCCGCCGCGGCCTTTGAGCACGTTGACCACGTCCGCGGCCATGATGTCGGAGGTGCCTTCCCAGATGCTGAGGACGTTCGCGTCGCGCAGGAGGCGGGATAGGTTGAGAAGCTGGTCGGAGGAGGGGTCGAGATAGCTGGTGCGGCCGAGGGAGGCCATACTTTCTTGGAGGGCGGCGATGCAGGATTTGGCGGTGAGGGCTTTGGTTAGGGGGGTGAGGACGCGGAGGAGGAGGGAGGTTGCTTGCGGGGTGCGGGGAAGGAGGGAGGGGGTTGGAGAGGAGGGGGATGGGGATGATTGCGGTTGGGTGTGGGAGTGGGGTTGGGAGGGTTGTTCGGAAAGCCCGAGGAGCCGGACGACGAAGAATGTGAGGTGCATGTTTGCTCGGTACTCCACGCTTTGCTTCGCCATCGTTTTCACATGTGCCGGACTGGCCTCCAGGCTCGTCCCGCGCAGTGTCCCACTCGACGGCATGTCGCGCACTCGAGCGAAGGCGCGGCTGATCGCTAGAGCTCGTCCCCATAGCCCGACGGCTGTTACCGCGTTGTGCACGCGGGTGATGTTTAAGATCGTGGCGATCTCGCGGACGCCTTGGCCCGAGGTGCCTAGTATGTGGGCTCGGAGGCCAGAGAGCTCGAGCTCGGCGGTGGGGAGGGCGCGGGTGCCGAGTTTGGATTTGAGGCGCTGGATTCGGATGCCGTTGAGTTCGGAAGTGGGCTCGGAGGCTGCGGAGGACGAGGACGAGGACGAGGAGGGGGAAGGGGAGGGAACGGTGCGGCGCATGGGCGCGTAGAAGGCGGAGATGCCGGATGGGGTGCGGGCGAGGGGGATGGTCATTTGTGAATCCGTGGCACTGGAGAACCACTTGAACCCGGAAACGCTGTAAGGACCAAGGGGGGAGCCATCGATACCGGTTTGAGGGAGGCTGTGGTCAGTGGCATCGAGGGGCGAATAGGTGGCAATGGTTTCGGTATTGGAGATATCGCTGCCGCCGGGGCGTTCCGTCATCCATTGACCGGATGTCCAGGCCTTGGATGGATCGCGGGAAGTGAGACGGTCGTAGGCGGATTTGAGCACCTTTCGGGTAGTGGCGTCGAGAGGTCTTGATGAGAGATGCGTGGCTAGAAGGCGAGCTGCGCCGTCTGTCATGGCAGATGGACATGTCACGTATGCGCACGACCCAGTCCAGAGATGGTATTTGGCAAATTGGTAGAACCGGCTGTATTCGCCTTGCTTGTTCTCGTACGCTATGGCTACTATACCCTCTGCGATGCCAATGTCTTGAAGTTCTCGCCACCCTTCGCTGGTGATGAGCTCGTCGACGCGCTTGCCCCAGGTGTCCCATGTTCGAAGGAAGGGTGGGTTCTCCTCGGCGTCGGCAACATAGTTGAGGATTCTCGGGGTCAGGACTGAGGCGCCGAACGTGGATAGGTCGGGCGAGATATCTGATTGAATGGATTGAGGCAAGTGCACTGCTTATTGTTAGGTATGACGTGGGTATATCTCCGGACAGAAGACCTACGGTCAAGGACTCGTCGCAATGCTGTGTCTTCGTAGAATTGGTTCTCGACTATAGGTTGGACTTGGAAGGGGCCTACTGTAGAACTTGAGGGCTCCATGGTTGCGCAAGTAACACTAAACTGCTGAGGATGGTATGCAACTAGACGCTCACAGGTGCTGCAGCAAATCCACTGCAGTCAGCTTACTGATGCAGCTTCCCCTGGAAGCGCCTAGAGTGTCCGCCAGCTGGATCTTTTCTTCGTGCTATTGTCAACAAGGTAACCGACCCGAACATATAGAGGCCTCGACTCCCTCACCCTAGCTTGTACAGTGCCGACATGGCCCCCCTTCTGATGAGGGCTATGCCCTTGACTGCGGGGAAGACCGGATGAACGCCACGTGGAAGAATCCGGGGTACATTGCCGGCATTGCCGGCATTGCCGGCATTCCCGGCATTGCGGGAGAACTAAGCGCTACAGGTATCAACATGCCCGCCTACCAGACGGGCGACTAAATCCGCTGCACTGGAGAAAACAGAGCAGGCCGCGCGATAAAACTGCCTTCAATTGGATGAACAGCAGTCTTCTTCCATGGCGATGATTATGATTATCTTGATCTGCTACTCTACAGCATTATTACAGCCCAACGAGGCTTCTTTCTTGAAGTCTGCTCGTCTCCCTTATATACTTCCGGGCGCGCTTTTCCCCGGAGTTTTCATACCTGCGCTTGCGATGGACTACCCACGTCTGATGTGTATAGAAAGGAGAAGGAAGAAGTTACAATAAGCTGTCAAGCAGAGCCTCAGCGACTCGTCTCATGTTCTGTACATAAGTTTAAGACCGAAAAAATACTGTCCACATCATCTATCATTCAATCTCATCTGCGGGCCCGCTTCTAGCAGTGCTCTCGCTCCATGGCGTGCTAGGCCAGGCTGGCTCCTCCTTTGGGCCTTGAAACGAATCCGGACATGCTGAATATGCTTTCAGACCATCCCAGCCTGGGTTTCCGAGCGGGCAAAATCCCACAACAGAAAAGCAGCCTCTGCTCTTGTCTTCTGCGCTGATTACGTCGGCATCACCATTGCCTATTGGTTAGGCCATTGCCTGAGAGATCATACTGGTGAATTCAGATGACGCTTCCGTCTCGGCTTTCAAGTCGTACCTTTGATTGTCTTGCTACTCACCGTTTGGTTCCCCCAATCCCCACTTCTCCCACTTCCGCCTCTCCCCGCGATCCTACAGTGGTCACCAACCAACCCAACCCTCTCCCAGGCCGTCAAAACCCCTCCCTAAAATCCGCGGCGACTTCCTCCTCACCTCACCTCCCCTTCCCTTGCCGCCGAACTCGCCCAATTAACTCAACACCATCCTCCAGCTATCCCTGCACCCACGCTACAGAATCCTACAACCTCCCCCTCCGCCGCTTCTCCGGCGCACTCCACCCCTGCCGCCCGCGTCGCTCTGGCCGTCGATATCATGACGATGATGGAACGAACCGATATTATCCCAGTCATCGCCGTCTACGCTACCACCCTCGTCCAGCAAGCAAGAGAGGTTTAGCGCTCACAAAGCCACGTAGCTGGCGGGGTCTTTGTACTAGATACTTTCGGCATTGTAGGGACGGCTGCGAGGTGGGTGTGGGTACTGTGGAGCGGGTCGGGAGGAGGGGGTCGATGTACCTCGAGTCTTTTTTCTCGGGGGCCGTGCTGGGGCTTTCTGCGGGGCTGGCGGCGGTGGAGGAGCGCGAGGAGCGGAAATGGAAGCTTGGGGGGAGGCAGCTGAGGCGGTGGTCGGGTTGTATAGGTGCGTTCTCGCGGGAATGGTGCTGGGTAGGCGGGCGCCTATGCGGCGGAGATCTGGTGCGGGGGGTTGGGGCGGTTGCTAATGGGTTTGGGGGATTGGGCTGGTCGGCTGATTCCGTTTATTCGGCTTCAGCGTATTGGTTCTTTACTGGTTTGTGGTCGTCGGTAGGTCAGGTGCGGGAATGCTACCCTAGCTATTCCGTGCATGGTCGTGGCTCTGAGGTGGGAAACTTTTTGTCGTTACCGCTTGTCTATTTCTTCTTCCCGAAGACAAGTGGGAGGTCGTTGGAGGAGATCAAGTTGCGTTTGTGGCGCACTCTCCGGTTGTTTCGGCGAATGAGAAGGGGTTTGAGAGGATGTTAAGGGAGGCAGGCGGGAATGTTGCCGTGGCCAAGAGCAGGATCATGGTGGAGGTGGATGCGCAGGTGGGAGAGAAGGGCTTTGAGAGGGTCGGGGAGAGAGTGGGGGGCGGGTTCGAAAAGGGGGAGGGTTTGAAGTGAGGGCTCCCACGAGCGCTATGGCGATGAGTGTATATAAATGGCGACAGTGCGGCGTGCTTTGTATTTAGTATTCAATTAGCACTCACTCATTGACGTGCAATTGAATGCGTCATGCTAGGTACTTTCTTACTCAGAAGCCCCTCACTTGCATTTATGTGTGATAGCGACGCAAGTAAGAAAATCTTCTCCGATCTGCACCGCGAGAAATAATGCATGCCGAGCCCTTAACACAAACTCGAGGCCGCGCTATACCGATAGTAGCTTGTGGCATCAGGAAATAGACACCACCGAAAAATTATAATATGACTCGAGTGACCACCCTCGCCGGATCCCTTGACCTCATTTGCTGCTGCCATATAGTCTGCCGAAGTCAAGCTTCACTCGCTTTCCCTTTGGATCATCCGAAGATAGACCAATGTGGGCCTCATCGCGCCCGTCATCTTCGCGTACCTGGTACCTGATCGAAGGCCTCTTCTTCAGCTCAGCTTCAATCTCTTCCTCTGAGTAGCCGCAGGTATGTGGGCCAAGCTCGTTCAGGATCGCTTCAGCCATGTTTATCGCTGCTCTGTATTTGCCGATTTGTCGACGCTTCCGCCGGAATTCGCTCTTGCGTTCCACGTGCATCCAGATTACGTATGTGCCAATTGTCCACAAGCCATTGGCGATGATGGCGATTATCGTTAGGTTGAAAGAGAAACCCCATTTGTACCTGTTTGTGGCGGTACATTGGACGTTCTGGGGGTACGCGGCGTAGGAAAATGGATAGCTGAAGCTGTTGATGGCCAAAAGGGACATATAGGTTTGGTTCTGGCGAGAACATACTTCCGAACCGTAACCGTAAGAAATAAGAGATGTGTAACTTTGGTTCAACTCTTTCCAAAGCGTTATGTTGGGTCCAGAGTCAGTGAACGTATTCACTTTCAGGATGGCACGACTAGCATCGTAATCATGGGTTACAGCGCTATTGACGTGAACAAATGTAATGTTTGAGACGGCGGCGAAATCGTCGCAATCCATGAGCTGACCCCCATCTGCTAATCGAACCCACGTGTGTAGGGTCGCGGCGTATCCGGTCATAGCACTTAGTAGGGTTGGGTACAAAGCCACCCAGAGAACGCTCAGCGTCAACCAGGCCATTGATATTCGGTGTCTGATCTTGCAAGCAGAGGTTGGTCCTCGGAATCCAAGTGCAAGAAGGGAGCCAGTTGAGAAAATTGTAATCGAATCCATGGATGAACATGCGAACAGTTCATAGGTGACGGGGTCGCTTTCAAAGACATAGACCACAGATGCTCCGATGACGCGGTAGATAATGTAGCTTAGGACCGCTTGCCCACCTCTTCCAATGACTACATCGAAGGCCACATCAACGATTTTGGCCATCCCAAACGGCATGTTGCCGACAACGATATCGATGTTCACGAACGTATTGAGGAAAGTTGAGCTGCTAGAGCTGGAGTCCACCTTACCACAAGCTAAGGGAAACGGAGACTTATTGACGTAAGTCCAATGCGAAGTTGAGCTCCCAACACCATAGAGAATGCTGGGCAACAGCGCCAACGGAGGACCGACTACCGTCAATAGAGCTGCAATAGAAAGTAGCCCGATGTGCAGCTTTTTATAACGTAATTTGGATCTATCAATAGTTCTGGTTGGTAGGTGTGTGCCAGCCTTGCCGCTCCAGTTCCCGCGCTCTCCGTATCGTGGTGACGGTATACTTGGAATAGGCGCGATGGTGTTCTCAGGAGTAACCTCATTGGTGGATATCTCAGATGTTTTCAAAGATTCAAGTTCATAAGGGTGCGAGGCCACCATAGGTGTAACATCATCATCTTCATCTGCAGCTCTTTTGAAAAGTACGCTCTGAGTAAAATGATTGCGGGAGTGTTGGGGTTTAGGGTGGGTAGTAGTTTGATTGCATCTTGAGTTTTGCATTTCTGGATATGATTTTTTGAAATCGATGATGAGGTTTTACCTTCGAAAACGTGCGCAAGGCCAGAGCAAAGCAGAAAGAATAACAATGCAGCATCGCAGGGAGCGAAGCTACCTAGGTAGCTAGTGAGAGAGAGGGAATTACTGCGGCGCCAGAGGCGCAGAGGGCACATACTTCTATTGTTAGGCTGTACAGAGCCTTGCGGCTCAGTGCATACAACGTTTTATACACCCGTCTGCCGTGCAGAAGCTGCGATATGATGTTGAGTCAGACTACTCCGTAATCAGCTTAAGAACTGTCTTTGAGGGGTCCCTTTGCGCATATCATGGACCAGTAAGCCTCGTTCGTGTAGGCAACGACGTAACGTATTGGATCGCATCCTAAAACACTAGGATCATCATGCACGCAGCCAATGATTGGTGTCAAATCCTTATGCTAACGAGGACGTAGTTAGACTGCACCACCTCCTGACTCTGGCTCGCAAGCCTATAAGATCGGAGGGTGGGGTTGGTAATATTCTGTAGTGTAACCTTATGCGCGTGAATGTCCTGCTAGCTCGCCATGTTGAAGAGTTTCAGTTGACTTTGTAGTAGATAATCATAGACGGGACGGGCTTTTTGTCAATTGGATGCCGACGATTGATGTTTTGTCTAGGCAACCGGTTTGAGGTTACAGACCTCGCCTCCAGCTGGTTCTAAGGCCTTGAAATGCTCAATAACTTTGACGAAATCGTTTAGTGCTATCTATGAACCCCAAAGCCTTCCAAAAGATAAGTGCTGGTCACACGTATATACAACCTACCTTGGCGAGCAGACAAGCCCCATCATTTCTGGAAGACCATCACTGCATAGCGAAACGTGCCATTCGCGTAACCTCTCCTCATCGCGCGGAATGCTTGCAGGAACGCGAGGCCGTCTCGGCCCTGAGAGATTGCGAAAGCCCAGAGCGCAGGCGACTGTACTAGCGACCATGAGATATCCCTGCGAAGGATAGCATCGTGTGAGTCTAGTTCGAAATTCCGGAAGTGATGGGTGTTGAATGTCTAACTTACCACGTCTTGGACACGTCCTTGCTGATATCAAACGGCTCCGAAAAGACTCTAAGGCCAGCCTGCTTGGCGTATTCGACGTACTCGGACTGAGTGCACAGAGGCGGAAGCAGCATCCCATCTTCGATCGGCCTGATGTCCGCTTCTATCTGCGCATTAGTCAGGTCCGCCGCCTTGAACCAATCTGCCACAACGAGCTTCCCACCCTTCTTCAACAACTTCGCCGCGTTGCGAAAGAATAGCGACTTGTCGGGTAGATGGCTCATCGCTTCAGATATCCATACGTAGTCAAAGGCTGCCTCGTTGGGCGCTGTTGTGAAATAGTCGCCCATCTTCTCTGCGTCCAATTCTATGTAGCGCACGCCGCCATCACCCAGTTTGATGAAGCCAGATGCATCAGCCTTTTCTTGGCCCATAGCAGCAGCAGCTTCTCGTGTTATCTTCCCCGCGATCTCGACCTGTCTCCCACTGATAGTAACCCCGGTGACCTTGCAACCATGGTTCTTCGCCAGATGCCGCGATGTGCCGCCAATGCCACATCCCACATCAAGCACACTGCTGCCAGCACCCAGTCCCGATTTTTCCAGTAGCAGGTTTATGAGCTGCACCTGCGCTTCTTCTTTTGTGTCCGAGGCCGAGAGGAAGTAGCCGTGGTGGATGTGCTCGCCCCTGCTTGTCAGCAGGCGGGCGAGATGAAGTGGAGTGGAAGTGGGGTTACCAGAGGGAGTAGTAGTAGTCGGAGGCTAGTTCGTAGTGGTGTTTGATGCGGTCTTTGAGCGCGCCGAAGGTGGTGAAGGGTTCGGGGGCGGGGATCTCGTAGTTGTTGCCGACGTCGGCTGATGAGTAGGTGGGATGGATTGGGGAGGGAGCGGCCTTGTGGGCTGCTGTTGGGGTTGCCATGTTCGAGGCGAGCGTGACAGTGGGTTGTTCAAGCGGGGCTATTGGAGACAGGGCATGTCTGGGCGGAGGGCAATGGCAACGGCAGTTGGGATATCGTTGATTCTCCGAGTCACTGGCAACTGCCGCGCGTTTGTGTGCTCTTTGTCGTCCGCCGGCCAAGCGACATGGTGGAAAGCTTATCGTGGGAAACCGTGCTGCCCCCAAGCCAGCGAATCAGCAGCGTCCCGCCGAGCGACGCCGGTGCAGGGGGAAGGAGGCGTTCATGCATTCGAGAGATGGCATCACCTCGTCAACACCGCCTCGCCAAATTTCTGTTACTGTACCCGTCCGGGTACACAATAACTACCTTACGTAGAATCCTTGTATTTCCCATTCAACAGAATCGGTCGAGGGTATCTTGAGTGGACCCAACCTCCTTTCACATGTGAAGGGTCAGGGTGTTACTTCCAATTATGTTCCATCTACATCACCATTTCCCATCATGACGTAGCTCTTCAGCCTCAGGGATTACCCACCAAAATGCCAACATCCAGCCCTTGAGCTCTTCAATTCTCTGCTGTGAAAGCAGTAATCCTCTCCATCACTCTTCTCGCTCCTTCCAAGCAACAACAATTCCCCATGCCCGGAAGAATGGCCGAGGGCCCCGACCTCGACCCCGACCTCCCTCACGCGACCAACACCTCCGCTTACCACCACCACCACCACCAATCCACCACTCCTCAAACCTCCATCCCCTCCAAAGACCTTCTGAACCCCCACCCCTCCCCCACCGCCCTCCAATCCCACGTCCTCTTCTGGGACCGCGACGCCGACAACATCATCACCCCCCACGACGTCTACACCGGCTTCCGCTCCCTCGGCTTCAGCGTCCCCTTCTCCCTCGGCTCCCTCCTCATCCCCCTCTTCTTCTCCTACCCGACCCGCCTCGCCCACTCTTGGTTCCCGGACCCGCTCTTCCGCATCTATGTCGATAGTATCCACAAGGCGAAACACGGCTCTGACACGGGCATCTACGACAACGATGGCCGCTTCCGCCCGCTGCTGTTTGAGGAGATGTTCGAGAAGTTCGATGGGAGTCGGGTGGGCGGGTTGAGCTATGAGGAGTTGGGGAGGCTGATTGCGAAGGATCGGTGCGCGGCGGATCCGGCGGGGTGGAGCTTTGCGTTCATGGAGTGGTGGACTACCTGGTTGTTGCTGCAGAGGGAGGGCAGGGTGTGGAAGGAGGATCTTAGGCAGTGTTATGATGGGAGTCTCTTTTGGCGCATACGCGAGGAGAGGAGGGGGCCCAAGGGCTGGAGGCAGGGGTATGGGTGGAGGGATTTTGTGAGGAGTTGCGGCTATGGGGGGACGTGGAAGGAATGGAAGGTTGGGTAGAGGGGTTGGAATGGGGAGCTTTGACAACGTTGATGAATGTCATCATGCAAAACCAGATCGCAGTGGGCCGCCTACCTGATGCAGAATGTAGCTGTGCCGGTACACGTACAAAGGATCTGTATACTTGCCACCTGACGAAAGCCAGATCTCTCTATAGCGGCCATTGGCGGCGCTCTCTGGAGGTTATAGGATCAACCCGGTAGCCTACATCCTCCCTACCGCTGCCTCTCCCGCTCAGGTGCTCTCACGCTACGTGGCACAGGCCGTTGAGGTAGATCAGACTGGACTGACCCCAAGGTGTTTGATTTTACCTGACCGGCATAATCAGACATAAGCTGTGCATACAAACTTGAGATTATGCACAAAGGATTGGCAGGCAACCTTGCAGTAAAGGAAGTTGGCAGAGCACCCCGTACGCAAAAGCTGAGTTATGTATGTTATTTTGGGGCACCTCCGTATTGTCTCCGGGAAGGAGATGGTAGAGACATTCTACTATATCTCTACTTGGAGGAGGAGCACACCAATCATGCCAAATAGACCGAGAAGCTTCGTTCCATACCATTTGCCAAGCCCTGAGCTTCTGCCTGTGTTTTGCGTCGTACCGCTTTTGCTCGACGTTGTCGATGCAGGAACACTCGAAGTTGATGAAGGACCCGTCCCGCTGGTAATTGCCCCTCCGGGTCCAGTTACGCTGGTTTCTGGGCTAGAAACGCTATTCGAAGCACTGGAGGTGCTAATATCGCTCGCAACCGCCGTGGTTAATACTACAACGGTCGACGGAACCATTGAGGTCGAGGGAGTCGTTGTAGGTTGCACGGTAGTCGAGGGCGAGGGTGAAGCTTGCGTGGTTATCGAGGATATGGTCGGAAATATCTTGGTGGGAGCGGATGTGGACGTCGATTCACTGGCAACATTATTTTGTAGGGCCGCATAAGAGGTGGAGTGCGTGTACGAGGTCCTCAGGGGCCCGTTCGCTACCGTTAAGAAAGCAGGAGCTCCGGAATAGCTGACTGGGATGCAACTGGCGAAGGCTGAGATCGTCGGAAATAGACCCAGGAATGTCTCAGCCTCGGCGGTGCCGAATGGTACGTCGCTGAAACTTGAAGTGGGCACGGGCGTCCCGGTATACGGCTCAGGATATGCAGATGTAGGGTACGTAGTCATTGAAGTAAACGGAACAGGTAATCCTGTGCTCGCTACTGTGTTCAAAGTTGGTGATGTGGTGCATATGGTTCCGCCTGTGGAATCGGTGGTTTGGTATGGGCCTTGTACGCTCCATGCACCCCACCATATAAGAGCAGTCGGCGATGTACTGGATGTATTAGTTCCACAAGAGGGTAAAGAGCGAGGGCCGCATACACTACAGTGGTAAAGATGAAATCCCCGGCCGTCGACGTCGTTACCGGACTACCGTTACCGACAGTGATGGTGAACGACGTCACTGCTGGACGATCATTGGGTAGAATGAGCCCCGTCTCCGCCGACATGGTTTGCGTACTTGTGATATTGGTGCTATTGTCGATGGTCACCAAGACTGGAGCTACAACTGTGACATTGTCGTATGAGCCGTCTGGCTGGGTCGATTCGTTCCAGGCTACTAGGTAGGGAAAGAATACAATCTGGCAGGTCCCACAGCTTCCGGTTGTATTGCCATCTGCCCTAGGAAAATTCCCGAATAGATCTGAAGGTATAAAAATTAATCGGAGACGACTGAATAGTAAGTGTGACACTAGGTGGAACTGCTTACCATATTGTGAAGAGGCAGTAACCGAGAATAGCAGAGGCGCGAAGGCGAGAGAGATGAAAGAAAGCATCATGTTGCGTATAATGATATAAAACAGAGGGCGTTCTTTGCCTTTCGAAAATGTTCGGAGGCAATAGAGGAACTCAAGTATTTGTGCGGTACATGACAGTGAGGGAGGACAAGGGTAGAACAGGCATTATCAGCCACGGCTGGCAGCCATAGGCCAGTTTTCTGCCTCAATCGCAAGGCTGCACGATCAAAGAACTGAAGATGACCTATCCGTAACTGCAAGCCTGATGCACCTCAAGCGACGAGGCTTCTTGCATAGGTGAGACCAGTGTTCCTAATAGCCTAGACCGGGCTAGCCTGTGGGCTAGCCCGGCTAGTTAGACCAGCCTAGACGGCTCCTGTCAGCGGGCTAGACTGAATTGCCAGTGGTCTAGCCGGTCTAGCTAGCCCTGACAGATTCTCAGAGTGCCTCATGAGGCTGAGGTGTAAGGCTGAAATGTCGCTTCACTTAGTCTATGTAGGCAGATATTTAGTTTAACCTTCTCTATCAGGCCTAAGGTAGCCTTATACCCCCTGCTGGTCTAACTAGACTGTTATACGGGCTAGCCTAGCCTAGACCGAGCTCTTCACGGGCTAGCCTAGCCTAGACCGAGGCTCGGTCTAGGCTAGGCTAGGCTATTAGGAACACTGGGTGAGACAGTTTGACAAGAATAACAACTGATCAGCAAGTAGGAAGCCTAACTCCGCCACTGAAGCTAGCAATTCTCTATTGGAATGAACCTCTCTCCACGCCCCGGCGGGAGACAGAGAAGCAGAAGCAGTGGATGATATAATAGGATTTCACTATTTTCTCTCTTTGACCTGGTGGCTGCCCTGAAAGTTCGCCTTGGGTCGCTGCGGCTTGCCATTGTATGCAAGCGGTGTTCGAGTCAGAGTGGACATTCATAGGAAACTTTGCAGAGCAGGGTTTCGGAGGCCCAATCGCCTTGTAAGTGGCAGCCATGGCCATCACGACGGTCGTTCGGTAGGCTCAGCCTCGCGCGGCTGCGCCCTATGGATGATAGATGCGTAAGAAGCAGGAAAGAGGGGAAAGGTTATCTCTTAATTGAAACTGTCTGCGAGCATTATTCGGTTGGTTCTACGTTGCAGCAAAGGAATCAAAGTTGCCCTCTACTAGAAGATGTTGTCCAAGGATGTGCCTCCACGATAAGGCTAAGGTAGCTTACTCTTGCCAATCCTGGCATAGCGCTTAGTGGGCGGCGGAGAAAATGTGTTGATGCCGCAACGCAAGCGAGCTGGACGACTGCCGCGGGCATCTGCTTGATGTTGTGGCTGCTGCGTCCACTCACTTCCCTCGTCTTCGTTTCAACCATAGCCCATGATCGGCTCAGCATATTGGGACTTGGTTCGAGGTGAACGGGTCTCGGATAGATGAAGCGTGGGCTCCATGGTCGGACAATCCCACTATGATCGGAGAATAGGCGTCAACGCAGCGGGCCCGCGCATACGGCTTGCTCAACCTTGGAGGACGATAGATCAATGGAATAGAACCATGTATCGCTCTCTCGTCATCGCCGGGATGGAAAATCATGCATGTTCTCGACATTGCCTGCCCTGCATGTAGCCTTCGAAGGCGGAAAGGCCTTGGTCTCATCGTCAGCGCCCTCGGCGGCGGCGATGGCATCTCAAATCAATCAGGCTATTGCGTTCCATGATTCAGAGCTAGCGTTGTTTAAATTTACATGCGGCTTTGGTGCGCATGCTCTTGTTGCAGATATTGGTTCCGAAGTCATGTCTTGCTTTCAATCCTCTGAGATTTCGATCTTTCCCATATCTCTACCGAACGTGGGTCTTGCAGCAATTACTGGAGGGACCAGCGCCAATACAAATCCTTGGACTTTAGTTGACGTCGAGGTTTTGCGTCTGTGCGACAAGATGGACATCTTTGTGTCTTAGCCGTTGGCCCGCAAAATCCTGTTGCTAGTCTCTCTCTTCTATACAGGGAGTGTTCATGCTGGTAATAGCGCAAATACCACTATGATACCAGCCTCATTCGTCCTGGCATCAAGTCAGAAATGATAGGATTGATGATACCATGCTACTGCTAACCATTTCATAGGGATGGAAACAATGGCTTGTGGTCACCCTCTGCTGTCCAGGTTGGAATGCCGCTCCAAGATGTTTGAGCCCTGATCTCCAGCTCCGCACCTACTCCCTGGGTTGTGCTGCCGGAAGGGGTGCACTGATCCAAGATTCAAGCACTTGGCCCTACATCTAGAGGCTACGTCGTCAATCAAAATGGATCTTCAACATGGAAAGACCCGGCCTGTCCGTAGATATCGCTCTACCCTACACCAGCCTCGGTGTGGTCGCAGGCTTCTATTTTTGTTGGCGGAGATAACGGGAACGTGAGCGCTACGTCCAATAATTTATCCCTTAGAAGAAACAGCAAAATCAACTCAGTACACTCTGGATCGGACTGTCCTCCGAGAGGCGTGAGCTTTGACAAGCCTCGAACATATGTAATGATATCAAGGGACTAATTCGAGTTGTATATAGCAGCTATTTGACCGTAAATTACGGCCGCGCCCACTCCTCCATCTCCCACACTGGCTACGCTAACACAGATTTCCATTTTACCACCGAGCTAGGTCCTTTTCGCTGCCACCCAAAAACATCGGCATAAGTACTGGAGCTCTAGCAGGCATCATAATAGGCACCATCGTCGTCTTCGCCGTCACAGTAGCCATGATCTACCTCTTCGTCCGGAACGAAGAGCCGCTGCCCGGCAAAAGACCGATTTTGCCGCCGTAGAAGGCTTGATGTATACCGCGCCCAATCCGCCAGAGATTGACGACAAGCCTGAGCCAGCTGCAGCCGCTACTGTGGCTGCGAAGCCAGAGCTTGAATCTCCTCCCCCGCAACCTTCATCCCGATTATTCGGATTGAGAGGCTCACCCAAGCCCTCGCAGCTCTCGCCGGTGGCGAGGCGCCGGCCGAGATGTATTCTCCGCGCTCGTCGGGACGGAGTAGGTCCTGGGACTCGAGGAGATCGCCCGTGCATGAGCCGTTGGAGATGGAGGTTGGGAGGGCGGAGCTGGGTGCGGGGAAGATTGAGGATCAGGTAGCGGAGAGATGAGATTGTCGGACTGGGCATTGCTGACTGAACGTATGTAGCGCTGAGTACCACGTGCCCCATGTTTAGAGCCGTATAAAAGTACGTGACTAAATACTGTCATAGTGTCTCTAATCGTCCACTGCAATGGCACGCCGGATCGACGTGAGAATGCAAGCTATCGAGGCCGTTGCACCGCAATCTACGATCTTGAGTCCGCAGAAGTTGGGCCATTGCTTCGAGCGACCTGGGCCAGGCAATCTCTTGGTGAAATTCGCCCCCCGATTGCATTGTCTGGTACTAGTAATTTCTTCAGTGCCGTGAGCTCCCCATCGGACCACATATTATCTCTGGATTCCTCAAGGTAAGGCAATGCGCATGCCAGTGAACAATGCAAAGCGGCTGCATCCCAAGGATCTCCGAACATTGCCAAGCCTTAGCCCGGACCGCTGTGGCTTTGTGGCTTTGTTCTAACGTCAAGTGAGCTGGCGGAGTTGGCTTCTGGGGCTCCTTTGTGAGCATCGCTACCTTACCCTACTCTTAAGGATATGTACGTACGCAATGGGACAGCTACTGCCGTTGTGAAACCATGTTCGTATGGAGATAAAATATGTCCACATCGAGGTAATGCCTAATCTCCGCAGAACGGCGCGGGTATAAGTCCAATGATGCGAGCATGCAATGTTGATCTACCTGAGCCTGCACCGTGCTCTTACACTCACGCGGAGCAACTGACTCAGGGAAAGCTCCAAGCGTGGGGGAGAAAGATTGATCTTTGAAGAGTATTAGCCTCAGGAAGCTGCTGCAAGGCAGAGAAGATGGAGATTTGTCCAGTCATGCACTGACGTCTCTCAGCCTCAGCACCATGTCCTGATGTCACAGGTTATATTTCAATCGGCGGTCTCTGCTCTTGATTCGTAATTGGAATTATTGCAGCTAATTATAACTATTTAACATGATGCTGAACCTTTTCTGCTCATCTAGCCCTAGGTAATGCATTATGACGCCTCATCACTAGGTACCTTATCTTATCTTCGCACAGCTTTGGGGGGAATATATAACCCGACATTCACTATTTCTTAATGACGCCCGCTTGCCACTGACATTCAGTCTCGCGTACCCTCATCCTAGATTAGACGGGAATCTTCAAGTGAGCGATAAACGCAGTCCCGCGTTGTTAACCGCAGATTTTTCACGTGAGTGCGTACGCGTGCTGGTAACCCTTGTACATGCCGCGCTCTATGCTAATGTAGAGGACAGGATCAAATCACGAAGCATTCCTCACTACAACACTGAATTTCTTTCTCACCACCTGCATCCCCGTTGCTACCAGCGCGCCCTTAGACGACCGGACAGTAAAGCTGCGTTCCATCCTCAAACAATGCCAGTCACAGTGCCACTGTGGTCAACTGTCGGAAATGGCTGGGAATGCCTTGCACGCTCTAGGTTGGAGAGAACCTACACCGGCACCTTTACCCTGCGCAACGTACAGGCTTTGGGCTATACAACCGCAGTCTCATCCGTAGAAGGACCTTGTGAGTTTCAATTCTAACGATCTCCTCTTTACCAGGCCCTAAAGCTGACTGCTAAGCAAACTTCGCTGCCACGCCTAATTCATCAACCTAGACCGACTCAGGACATTGCCTTCGAAAACGGTGATATCACTGATGAGCCGGTGCTCTCCGAGCTGCTCAACCACAAAGTGGACAAACTCGCGAGTAAGATCCCAATTGCCCCTGCCTTCGGAGAATTGTCCCCAGATAAGGTCAATGATGCACGCGCCCTTCCTGAGAAGCATGGCTCGCGGTCCTCCCGGCACTTGACCTTATCATTCTTCACCATCTATCGGCAAATATTCGCGCTTATACTCACTGTGAACATTGCGGGCCTTGTTACACTTCTTGCAATCCGAGATAATGACTATTCAGTCGCGACATTAGCAAATGTCGCCGACGCTACCGCTGTCAATGTTATGTTGAATTTATTCAACGGATTGACTAGAGTTCGATTGCTACGAAAAGTGGTGCGAATATATAGAGGGGGGATGCCAAGCCACTAAGCAGGCGACAGTGAAAACTCAACATGTTATGGTCGCGGTTCTCATCCGACACGAGCACATCATCAATTTCCTCTTCATTACTGTCTGCTTTATATCAAAATTCACCCCTCTCTTCGTTCGAAAGAGCATCGCTAAGATCTATCATCTGGGAGGTCTCCATAGAGGCTGTGGTGTTGCGGCTTTCATCTGGTACATGATGTTCACGATTATAGCAACTGTTCAATTCGCCAAGAGAAATGCACAGCTTACCGAGAAACCGGCGATGGTTGCTATCGCATACGTCCTAGTTGCCCTTCTGTTTGGCGTCATCTTGTCTGCACTACCACGACTTCGCCGCAACGCTCATAACCACTTTGAGGCAGTGCATCGCTTTGCCGGCTGGACTGCTTTGGCTTTCTCCTGGGTACAGATAATGGTAGTTTCCTAGACATTACGGGGACCACAGGAAAGCATATCTGTAAGATACCTCCTTGCTCAGCGCCCAGCCTTTTGGTTCTTGATGGTTACCACCGGTAGCATTATCTATCCATGGCTGCGGCTGCGCAAGGTCCGGATTCGGCCAGAATACCTTTCTGGGCATGCGGTACGCTTGCACTTCAACTACGATGTTCCAGGTCTCTGTCTCGCGATACGGGTCACCGACAATCCATTAAAGGAATGGCACGCATTCGCAACCATTCCTGGACCCAATGGCAATGGGTTTTCCATCATCATGTCGGATGCAGGGGATTGGACAAATCGATTGATACAGCAGCCACCGACTGAGCTCTGGATCCGTGGCGCTCCTACGACGAGGTTCCTCCGCTGCGCAACGATGTTCAGCCGTATCATTTTGGTCGCGACTGGCTCCGGCATTGGTCCAGCTCTTTCGCTGCTTGTGGGAAGGCCGGATCAGCATTGTCGAATCCTGTGGTCCACTCGTACTCCCGAAGTGACGTACGGAGAGGAAATCGTTCGCGCCATACATCAAGCCGACCAATATGCTGTCATTATCGATACCGATACAACTGGACGACCGGACATGGTCGCTTTGACCTACCGACTTTATATGGAATATGAAGCCGAGGCCGTGTTTGTTATTTCGAACCCTAGGTTGACGCGCAAGGTGGTTTATGGGATGGAGAGTAGGGGCATCCCGGCGTTTGGTTCCATTTGGGATTCTTGATCCGGGGATATATCAAGGTGGAGAAAAATCCAGCTCCTCAGGAAACGCGTCGCAAGAGGGCAGACCTTTCCACAACTGCATGTAATAAGAAATCATTCTGTTCCTCCAGTCAATACATAAAGAGGTCAGATTAATGTAATACTTTATAATCAGTGTGCGTTCACCTTGCGAGTTGCGCATGGCACACGGCTCAATGTCGTGCTTGCAGCTAGCGTATGTTTGCCCTTCTCGCACTTGCCAGCAAAGGGAACACACAGATCGACTGTTATCCACGAGATTCGACATTTTAGATTCGCGAAACTTGGTTGCCGATGCAATGTCGAGGCAGAACTTTATGTTCGGTTGTGCAAGATCCTGCGTAGCTGTTTGCGGCTTTCTTTGTCCTTGTTGCAATGGAAATAGTGTCTCATTGAGCGTTGCGAATTATCTGTGTTGTTGACACCAACTGGCTTCGCAAGCCGCATGCAGCTTTCTTTATTAAAACCCTGAAGTTGGGCTCCGCTCTCACTCTGTCTGATTCCATCTGTTCCTTGATGCAGCTGGACGATTATATGGTTTCGATGGCCTTCTGCTATCGAGGACACGATAGAGGAACCAACCCTTGACGTTGCATTTCTAATAGTGTCATTGTTTCTTTGTTATCGCCTTTGTCCACAATGGTAAGGGAACAATGCCTTTGTATACTTTCTTTCACTGTTAACTCCGCTTTTCTATAATAAGGTCCCTCGGTACAATTTAGATCATCACTTCCCAGTCACCTCTCTAACCCACACCAACAGCCAAATCACAAACTCATTTCGACTAATCACCGAAGCTACTCTCTCACTCAGGCCAGCCTCAAAAAGAGCACCCAATCATGGCGCCCAGTCGTCCCAACATGTGGTCCTGCTGCTGCTGCGACTACCAGAACTACGGCGACACGGTCTACTGTAGACAATGTGGGCACAACACATTGGGCTGCGATGAGTGTTTCTCGTACTTTCGCGCGGTCGGGGCTAAGCTGAGGGGGTTCTTTTGCGGGCGCGGGAATTGAGTAGGTGGTGCATTGAGGGAGTGGAGAAGAAAGGAGATGGTGGCGCTGGAATTGGGGGGTGTATATAGGGGGGAGGTTTCTTAATATTGTTGCTCCTTGAATATATATATATATGCGGGCATACTTTTGTGAATCACATCAGCTCCCTTTTGAACTGTGACTGTAACGTAGTGGAGAGCAGTTGTAGGAACAAAATAAGTGGAAATCCCTAGTTGCCATTCCCCTTCATAATTAACACCGAAAATAATGTTTGCAAAAACTTAGTAAAGTTATAGAAATCCATGGCTTATGTCGCCTTTCGGTTTAAACAGCCCATAAAACCCGAGATGCTACGTATGTAGATGAGAAGAACTACTGCGTTACTGATTGAACGCTGAGAGGAAAGCCGACACGGCGGCAGGAAGTAGCTTTGAAACTTCGCTGTGCCATCCTTGGCCGCAGCTAGGAGGTTAGTACTCAGCTGGGCGGCGAAAGAGTACTGCAACATTAGAGGGCAACTCCCGGAGTTATTGACGCGAGCCACAGCGGCTTAGATCCTGAAGAAACTTCCGAAGCCGGGACAGATAGGGGCAGCAATATCTAAACCTCTGTGTCAGCGCCATACGATCTTTCGTTGCGAGTTACTCTATATATCATTACTAACTGCATAGATGTAACTGTGATGTTCACTTCTTTAGTTGTATTTAATAGCGGCAAATATCCCCCGAGTACCCCCTTTTTTTTTTTCTTTCCGGGGAGTACCCCTGAATTAAACCCCGCTGTCACTGCCGCTAGTTCATGAAGCCTGCACTTGATAAACTCTCATTTCCCTCAACCCTTTCATTTTTCACTAAACTCACCTTCCTACCGTAAACCAAGCTTCTAGAATAACCTCAGTTGACAGTCACAATATGTCTTGCAACCTCAAATGTCTCAATTGCTGTGGGAATGTCAGGGCCACCATATATATAGTACGACAGTACGACACTATGGTACGACACTATGGTACGACACTATAGTACGACACTATGGTACGACACTATAGCTTAGATATGATGACTCAGCGCCTAGCGCCTTGGCATCAAGTGAAAACTCTTTGCAAACAGGTGCAGAAACCTGCTTCCTCAGTGATCAGTTTTGCCACTGAATAAAAGACGTATAACCATTGCATTGACCTCATCATGACTATATTGCCTATGACACCCTGTTCAAACATCACTATGACACTCTGTTGTACACCTCACCTCTTACATACTGATCACTCAGTACCTTCAGGCGAACGGTCACGTCAGAAGCAAATAAGACATGATGACATCAACACTTCAATCTCATCAGGTCAGTGAAGCAGTCAATTAAGTTGAATCAGAGCCTTCAATTAACAGGTTTACATTATCAGCTGTTGACATTCTTGCTTCTGACATTGTCAATGACAATGATGAACATATCAATGCAGGTAACTTTGATGACTTCATTAATGATCTTGAAGCAGTCACTGCCCACAATCAGGAAGTCATTGAGCATCAGTGACTACAATTATGACACATATGACAAGAAATTGAGTTTGAGGATAATAAAAAAAAGCTTCAGAAGCTCAATCAACACCTGTAAGAAGATTCTTTAATTATAATAAACTCAAGGAACAACACAAGTTCATCACATGAATTATGATGTTAAGTTATGACAGACATCACACCTTCCCCTTTTCAACATCTTATAAAGTCATGAGAGCCTCATCTCTATGCAGGAGGTGTTAAAGTCATGAGATGAAAACTTCAAAAATATCTGAATGAAATCAATCAGAATCAGGAGTTAATGTCAGAGTAATTCTTTATTGAATAAGATTTCATCATTTAAGCAGGCACCTACCTTGAGAAAATAATCATGAGTGACTGATGAAAGTAAAAAGAGCAGCATGATCACATTTAAATCATTTATGACAACTTTTTAAAGATTTTAAAGAAGAACTTATCTTCTGATGAAGATATGAATGAATGAAATATCATCATCTTCAATGCAGTTGAATCTTATAATCATGATATAATCATCTTTTGATATGATAAATTATCAGAACTTTACTGCTTCCTTTCAGCTTCACATAAGGAAATCAGTGAGATGCTCATTTAAGATCACTGATGATCAAGACTTCCTCATCATGTCTTGATTGAATTATGATGTTGAGATTCAACGCAGGTTGCAAGACAGTCAGTGCAGGAAATTTCAACACATCTTGACATCATCATCAATCATGAACTGTTCTGAAGCTGCTCAGACATCAAAAAGGATCATTAAAGCAAAACTGACAATAATAACAAAAGTACAACACAGATGTCATATTATGACAGAAAAGAATTTCTCATCAAATAATAAACAACCTGCACTCAATTCACTCAATTCAGCTGTGAAAGAGGAAACAACTCATGAGGTTTTTATCATGAAAGTGACTGCAATCAGAGTCAGAATCTTAATCATATATTAATCACTGAAGGAGCAATTATGATGATGACATGAATATTCACAACCTCCTCATATTGACAAGGAGACTTCATCTCAAGGAATGAAGTGAATGCACAAAGGTCAGCAGATCTCTGCATTAAATGTGAAGTCATTAATCACTGAATAAATGATTATATGACTGAATGATCTACAGTCATCTTCACTGCAGTTAATGTGAATAAATGATTCACAGATCACCTTCAGTTTACTTCATTATTAATTATTGATGATATCTCACGTCTGATATCAGAGCAACTAGAGGTGAAACTGCATATAATGACAATGAGTGATATGATGAGCAAATCTCCACTATGGTGGCTGTTGAGATGAGACAAGATTAAATTTCTAGTCCCTGTCCTGTCTCAGTCTCATCTCATCTCAGTGATGATTTTTCAGTTTCATCCTGATCCTGTTGACAGAATGAGACAGGAATAGTTTTATTGTCTCTGCATCATTAATACATCATGATGACAGTAACTTAAGCCTAACCTAAAGAGGCTTGATACAATATTACATTAAGATAGACATCATTTAAGGAGTCATCAGTTTACATTTCATAATAGATTGTTACATTTGATCATTAGAACCTCTCACTTTCAAAGAAGAATATCATGTATCCTTCTGCTGCTTCTTGCAGTGCCTTCAACGTGATACGCTGTATCTGAAAGCTCATGTCCTCAGTAGGCATCATTCCAGCCATGATCTCATGAACAATTCTACTGAATGAGGCTTTTGAAATGAGGAGATCTGTCAACTTTTGATATCATTTGATTTCACGCAGCGCTTAAACTGTACAATCATTGAGATAGATCATTAGAATTGATTGTTACTATGCTGATATAACTTACCACCAGGCCGTGCAGCAGGTTTAAGCATTGTAAGCTTTTCAGTTAAATGTGAAGTTCCTGCTGCTCTTGCAGTGGCATCAGCTGTTCTTCATGCATGAATATCAATATGATACTGTGCCAGGCGCTGTTGATAATTGGTGATGAGGATGACAGTGATGGCAGTGATGACTTGTGCGTTGGTTTTCTTCTTCCTAGAATTGGCCTTGGCCTTGGCCTTGGCGTGCGCAGCATGAGCTGAACCAGCTTTTGCTTTTGCTTTTGCAGCAGTCTTTCCACCAGTTACTGAGGCTTTTCAGGGTGCTTTGATCATTATTTGTTTCATTCATGTCATTCTGAAATGTTAGAAATGATTGTTATGTTGAGAATACAGAACCTACATGTTATGAACTGATGATTTATTGTGATAATGAATGATGTTGAGATCATAAAGTGAGTGAAGGTGATTGTGAATAATGTTGAGATCACTGAAATGTTAGAAATGATCATTATGTTGAGAATACAGAACCTACATGTTATGAACTGATGATTTATTGTGATAGTGAATGATGTTGAGATCATAATAAAGTGAGTGAAGATGATTATGAATGATGTTGAGATCATAAAGTGAGTGAAGGTGATTGTGAATAATGTTGAGATCACTGAAATGTTAGAAATGATCATTATGTTGAGAATACAGAACCTACATGTTATGAACTGATGATTTATTGTGATAGTGAATGATGTTGAGATCATAATAAAGTGAGTGAAGATGATTATGAATGATGTTGAGATCATAAAGTGAGTGAAGGTGATTGTGAATAATGTTGAGATCACTGAAATGTTAGAAATGATCATTATGTTGAGAATACAGAACCTACATGTTATGAACTGATGATTTATTGTGATAGTGAATGATGTTGAGATCATAAAGTGAGTGAAGGTCATGATGTTATTTCAGTGTCATGTGCTTTTACACTAAGCTTAAAGTGTGCATCAATAAGATCATGTTGACATCACCCTCACCTCAAATTCCTGTCACCCCTCAACTCAATCACTCACATTTTTATAAATTGTTTATCTCTTGACCTGCAAGCAGTCTTCTCATCAGTCATTGAATGCACATCTTTTACTCATGATATTTCATGTCCTGACCTTTGTGATGAGCCTCATGACTCTCATGATGCACATTCTAGCCCTTATGATCAGTCAGCTCAGTCTGCTCTACTAAGGATGAGTGTTACCCCTGTTGAAGAAGGCTTCATTAGTGAGTTTTAACTTCTTTTATTAAAAAAGATGATATAATGATCTGTTGACTAATTATACATGACAGGCCTTGTAGAACTCTCATTATCATCAGCTTAAAAAAGTGATTCTCAAGCTACCTCTGTTGCAGAAGTCTTCACTAATGAGTTTTAACATTTCTTATTTTAACAAGATGTTATAATGATTTATTGACTGATTATACATGACAGGCCTTGCTGAATGCTCCTCATCATCAGTGCAAGTGAGTGAGTCCCTCATGATGACATCATCAATGAAAAAACACACTCATACAGCGCAATCTGATGATGAGAATGTGCAAACTGAGCAAATTTTAAACTCTTCAACACCCCCTGTTCTTACTACCCCTCATAAGCCGCGCACAAAGCGAATAAAGACTGAAGTGAATAGTGATATTAGCAGTTTTCAAATAAAGATCAGTAGGTATTCTAATGATTTATTGTAATGAAATCACTAACCATGCATTCTTAGCGCTCAAAACGCTTAATAGGTATACAAAACCTTCAATTTATATTAAAGGTGAAGAAGAAATGTTCATAATGAAAAAGGTTCAAGCAAAAGCGGCTGTCAAGGCAGTAAACAGGACTGTTGAAGCGCCTATGAAAGACCTCACAGATTTCAGCCTGAAAAAGACTGCTGACTCATACTTCACAACATCTCAGAAGGTGATTGAGGCGCATGAACTTCATCATGAGAGGATGCAGGATCCTGATGAGGCAGTGTTATTGAGAGCTGATGATCATGATTGAGCTGCTGTCTTTCAAGCTAGGAAAAAGCTAAGGCTTACTGATGCGTGGAAAGCTGTCAACTCAGCAGATCAAAAGGCTATGAAAGAGAAGTGTCAACTAAATGTTCTGACAGATTGTTTTAATACTGATGAAAGTGATATGTGTTTTTCTTTCTACATTTTGATTCAGAAATCAACTCACAAATGATAACTGAATTCTTTCAAGTGCAACATGAGCAACAGCTGCATCATGCAGCATATTAAGCACAACAGGAAGAGAAATGAGAGCATGCAGAAGTTCTCAGCACAATAAAAACATTAAGAGAAGATCATGAATCTGCATCTGAGTCATTTGTCTTTATGATAATATTATAATGATCTCTTGTAATGATCACGCATGCTTATGACTATGCAGGATTCAAAAGATGATGAATATCAGAGAATTGTCACCACCAGACTTGCTGTCTCTGTGAAGCATTATGAATGAATCACTTGAATTAATGATCTTCAAGACCTAATTGATGCTGAAGATCCTGACTCAGCTGACATCATGAGAAAGTTTCATAAGCAGATTATGAACTCAGATCATATTGAAGATTCAGAAGAGCAGTCAGTGCAGGTCTTTTACATTTTAACATTTCATTATAATGATACTTATTCAAAACTGTTTAATTATCTGTACTCTGCTCTGAGACAACAGGTTCTGAAGAAGGACGTTATCATGATTGCTGACTCACAGGTCAAGACAGTTCATACAGAGTCATCTGAAGCATACTTTAATGAGGATGATCAAATGTCTGATTTCATAATCAAAGAGTCATCTGAAATTCTTAAGGGGGATGATAATGAGGATGATGCTGATCTTCCCTCAATTACTACAGGCTCTGATGACTTCATTCAGCATCTTGAAGCTGTTTTTGCCCCTGACAACAATAGTATCCTCATAGAGAGTGAGGTAGCTACAGGATATGAGGAGGAAGAGCTTAAGAATGAAAATGTGAGTAATGCAAATGCAAGTGATGCAAATGCAGGTGATGCAAATGCAGATGATGCAGATGATGCAGATGATGAGTAAATGAATGAATCAGAGTCTGAATCTTAATGAAGTAGACAAGCATTATCTGACATGATCAGACATTTTCAAGGATGTTGACTGTTCAACAAATGTTAAAAACATCAATCAGACTGTGTGATTCATCAGGTGACATTGATCATCATAATCATGCATTAAAATTACTTTTTCAGAATAGTCTAGTCTTTAGTTCAATGCATGTATGTACTTTCTTAATTAAGTGATTAAAATTCAAGCTCTGCTCAAATAAACTGTTTGATTCAAAGGGCTTTCTGTATTCTCATACCCTTTAACATCATTATTCATCTTAAGACAGCATGACTTCTTCACAATTTACTCTTACTTCTGAAGATGACTGAGCTTCAGCTTCACAGTCAACTTCTGCTGACCTCTTATTTATCACTGAACCATCATCAGCATGTCTTTTATGAAACAGAAAGGGTGACTATGTTCTCTGAACCTTTGAGTTTCATGATGAATTCAAAGAGTGGTGAGAGAGAATGAAATGAGGTCAGGATACACTCAAGAAGATGACAAGATACAAGTCTGTTCTCTGAGATAATACAAAGTGAAAGGCTCTGCTGTGAGCATCATATCATGAGGCTGCTGAAATTAAAACTGAGAAGCCTGCTGTTATCTGCAAACTTTGTGAGAAAGTTCTGAAACATCTTAATTCTAATGATGCAGGGAGCAATGGTATGACAAAGCATATCAGCATCAAAAATTGTGAGGTGAATTGAACAGGGCAGATGACTCTTCCTCAGTTATTACAAAAGGTACTGACTTTTTTAAACCTCTGTTATAATGATCTATTCTAATGATATGACTTCAGTTCATCAACTCTGTACTCACTAAGCCCGCGTCTAGCAGATTTACACAAGAAGTCTTTGAGGATCAACTTGTTCAAATAATCCTTAACCTCAACATGTCTTTCTGCTCAGTTGAACATCCCTCATTTTTACGCTTGCTTGATTTTCTTCAACCTGGTGTTGAGGCTCCTCATTGAACCAAGTTCTCTCACCTTGTCAAGAAGTGAGCAAAGAAACTTAAACAAACTGTGTTAATAAAATTAAAATCAAGGATGAAAGTTTCTTTAACACTTGACTGTTGAACAAGTTCAAATAACCTTGCATTCCTTGGCATCACTGACTACTTCATAGATGATAATTGAGATTATCATGAGGTTCTTCTTGAGTTCTCCCCTCTTCACGGCAAGCATACAGGGAAGAATATGACAAAGGTGATAATGAATGTGCTTAATAATTATGAGCTCCTGAATAAGCTCCTTGCTATCACAGCTGACAATGCCTTAAACAATGAAACACTGCGCATGAAGCTGGCATCACTGCTATGAAAATGAAAGATTCATTGAAATGAAGACATGAATACTGTCAACTGCATGACACATATCTTTCAACTATCCGTCAACGCACTACTACACTCACTCAAAGTGTCAGCAAACAATGACAATCCTACAAAGAAGTGAGATGTCAAAACATTGAGTCAATTAAAAAATGTGCATGAGAAGGATAAAAACTTTGATTTTACATTTCAAAAGGTTTTAGTCTTTCTAATGATATATTATAATGATCAATTAACTTTGCGTTCAGGTTCATGCATTAGCCATTGCAGTCAACTCATCATCACAATGACTTGAGAGATATAAAGCCACTCAGATTAATACACTCCCTCATTTACAGAAGAGTCTAATTGAAGATGTTGTGACAAGATGAAACAGTTCTTTCTTCATGCTTGAATGAGCATATGAGATGCGTGAGTTCAGCAGAGAATGAATAAAAGAGGAGAAGTTTATATGATGAGTTCTGATACTCAGTGACATTGAATGAGAGCAGGTCAGGTATCTCATCAGTTTACTGCAATCATTTCAAAGCTTTACAGATGCACTGGGAGTGACAGATCAGTTAAGCATTTTTTGCACTTGAATCACTTATAATGAACTTTTCAATCATTTAGAGTGACAGCATCAAGAAGTTTGAAAGTTTAAACTCAAATGATCTTCTAGTCTGCAGGAGGCTATTGCAGCAGTAAAGAACAAGCTTTCAGCATATTATGAGTGAATGTATGATGAGTGAGGAGTGTTGTTTGCAGTAAGTGCCTGCCTTGATCCTTCTTCAAAGCTTGATTTGTTCAAGGTAAGCAGTCAACATTTCTAATGATTTATTGTAATGATTTTAGACTTTATATTTTAATTGCTACTGCAGGGCGCTGAATGAGACTCTGAGGATTATGCACAGTATCAACAAGAGTTCCTTGATTATTATGAAGTGAATTATCAAGAACAGGAGACTGTTCAGTATCAGTCATGACAACTCACGTCTTTTAGCATGATGAAGAAATCTCTGAAGAGTGTTCTTCTAGCTTCAAGGAGTTCCACGCTTCAGAGATCAAGGAAGATGAAAAATTATCAAGGGAGTGAAGCCTCATGATACTTTAGTGAAATGAAACTAAAGCATGACAACATTCTTCTTCTATGAAAACAGTTGAAGATCAGTAAGCCTGTCTTATCACAAATGGCAAAGGACATTCTTGCTATATCAGTAGCTGATGTAGGTGTGAAGCGCCTTTTTTTCATGACATGAGATGTTGTTATCTATCATCAGAGTCACTTCAACCCAGACACTATATCTGACATCATGATAATCAAAAAATGTGACACTACTCACATTCATGATATGATGGCACATGAGGAAGGTATACAACAACATATTTAAAATGATTGATCTCCTCCTGCAGATGAACTCACCCTTAATGATCAAGAATGTGAAACACAGTGAGTGAATATGAATGATGCTGAGAGTCTTACTCACATTTCTTTATCACATGATGAAGGTGATGCATCAAATGTCAGACATAAAGGTGAAGGAGGATATATGTCAGCACATAAGAGAGGAAAACAATGAGTCATTGAAGTATTCAAGTATGTTACTTAATGTAATATATTGTTGTCTGTCTAATAAGAAGCAGTGATACTGAGGAGTTAATGAACATGAATTATGATGTGAATGAGCTGAATGATGATGAGCCTCAAGCATTATCACCTGATGTTAATCATATGAGGTCACTCACAAAGCTACAGGATGTTGCTGATGTAACTGAAGACTTAAATGAACTATCAATTCTATCAGGTCAGCATGATAAACCACTAAACTTGAGTTTCATACTCATGAAAACATCAATCAGCTCAAGAGCAAGACTAGGATATGTCTTGAGTAACAAGAGGCAGCTGCAAAGAAAACAGTCAAGATTAAAGTCATTAAAATAGATTGATAGTCTAGATCATTATAATGGATCATTACAATGTATTAATTTCCCTGTGTCTGAATTAACCTTTCCCCGTGTCTCAAAACCACTGACAGCCATATATAAGAAGTCACGTGACCGGGATCCTGTCAGGATCAAGGGACGGGATGGAACAGGACTCTCATCTCAGTCTCAGAGAATGAGACTACTGCTTGATCCTGTATCTCATCTCATTCCGTCCCGTCCCTTCATCCTGAACTGGGACTCCCGTCTCAGCGGTCACCCTAATCTCCACAATATTCATATATTATCAACAACAGCAGTCAGAGTAATACAATCACATGAGACATTATCAATAAGCTGTTCTTATCAACTGAATCCTATGAGGCTCAAGGCAATGCATGAGGTAATGTGATTAAGCTATCAGAGTCTGTTGTACTGATGATTACAGTGTACAACACTGATGATCAACCTTACTGCTATAGCAATTGTTTTTTTATCACATAAGACAACACATCAGCTCCTTTTGTCCTCAGGTTATCATTTTTAGTTCATGCAAACTCAAATCACTACTATGATATGAGTAAATTCTTATGAAGAAAGTCAAAACATACTACTGCATGCTGTATATTCACTGTCAGTGAAAAGAAGGTGTTGAAGAATGTTTTACATATGAACAACCTCATCATTATTAACTGCTTTATAAGGTCAGTGAATCTAGTGACTGATATAAAAAAATATACCCTACAGATGAACTTGTTGTGATATGATAAAAAGTATGACAATGTTTATGACAGTTTACCTCCTGAATATCATGACTTCACAGACATATTTTAAGCAGCTGAGAAGCAGTCTTTATCTGAGAGAGGTTCATATGATCATGTTATTGACTTGAAATAACCCTATGTTTCAGGCATTCATTAATAAGGCTTTTAATGAGTTCCTTGATATAATCTGTGTGATTTATCTAGATGATATCCTGATCTTCAGCAAAGATGAATTCAAACATGAGAAGCATGTATGACAAGTATTAACTGTATTACAACATCATGATCTTCATCTTAAGATCAGCAAATGCTTTTTTAATGCAATGAAAGTGAACTTCCTGAGGTTTAAGATCAATACTAAAGGCATATATATGAGTTCAGAAAGGATTCATGCTGTTGAAGAATGATTATCCTCAGAGAATGTTCATGAATTGCAGGTCTTTTTAAGCTTCATTAACTTCTTCTGAAGGTTTATAAGAGGTTATTCATGAATTGCAGCATCACTGTTAAATCTTCTGAAAACAGGAAAGAATAAAAAAAAGACTGAGGATACATCACTCTCTCCTCTTTAATCTCAACAGATTATTATTAAAAGAAAGCAGAACAACCTGATCTCATTGTGAAGATTTAATACAAAATATTCAGCATGCAACCTGTAAATCAGAGGAAAGCTACAACAAGAAAACATCATACCTGCTTTTTTTTCACTCTCAGAAGTCACATTGAAAGTGTTTAATGCCTTAAAGAAGATCTTCATGAGTGCTTCATTATTACATTATTTCAATGAAAACAAATTCATGAAGGTTGAAACAGACGCCTCTGAATTTGCAATTAATGAAATCTTGACAAAACACTTCAAGGTCAACAGTCAATTGCACTGATTATCAGTTACTTACTACAGTAAGAAGCTGCTAAATACTGAGACTTGATATGATACAAGTGAGCAAGAGCTCCTTGTCATCATGAAAGTCATGCATCATTAATGACATTACTGTTGAGGTGTTAAGCACCTGATCATCATATTGACTGATCATGTAAACCTTGTTTAATTTATGACTACCTCAAACCTCACATGAAGGCAGCTCAAGTGGGCTGAAAAGCTCATTAAGTACAACTTTAAGGTCACATATCAAGAGGACAAGAAGAACTCTGCTGATGATTTATCAAGATGACCTGATTATGAACTGCTGAAGACTGTCAGTACCTCAACTGTCACTGAAATAATGTGACAGTCCTTTCATTTAGAAAGCAAGGATTATAAGTCAGTGCAGGAGAAATTATACACACTTGTCACAATAACACTGCAGTCAAGACGCTCAGTACAATAAAGATTACAACAAAAGAATGTCATACCTGTCACAATGAATAATATCAGTATGATGAATACTGCAGCTGATGACATGACTGAAACATCAGCAGTTCATGACCTACATGCTCAAGAAGTAAGTCATGATGAATATATCAATATGATGAATACTGAAGCTGATGATATGACTGAAACATCAGCAGTTCATGACTTATATGCTCAAGAAGTAAACTGTGACTGAATGAGAAAGCTTGAGTATGCAGAACTTGAGCAGCACTCAATTAAGAATAATGCAGCAAGCACTGTAATTATGAATGATGATGCAAGTCATGTTTTTATTAATTTTTAAATTAAAGATAACACTCCTTCTGCTGACACTGTTGAAGTGCTTCAGCTCATGTTTACTCACTCACCTTTAAGTGAGGAGATAACAGCTTATATAAGAATGTTTATTAAACAACTTGAACATATGATTCATACTGAACAGTCAAAAGACAGTTTGATATGATGAGTATGACAGGGATTAACTACCCCTCTTGAGGATAAAAACAACTTGACTGAGTCAGAAATGACAAATATGATGACAATACTCTCTGACATAATGAAATGTTGAGAGGAAATTGAGGATGTCATATACTACAACAGTAAAATTTACATTTCACAGAACTCTGTCCTTCACAATGCAGTGATTAATCAATTTCATGATGATGTCTTTGCAGGTCATTTCAGAAAGTCAAGAATTATAAAATTAATGCAGTGATCTTATGACTGACCTGATGCTGTCAAAGATGTATGATGTTACTGTCATGACTGTGTTAAATGTCAAAAGGTGAAGCCAGCTCATCACAAATCATACAAGTTATTAAACTCATTGTCAGTCTCAACTGAGTCATGACATACAGTGACAATGAACTTCATTATGAATCTGTCACTGAGCAGCACATATGAAAGTATGACATGAGATTCAATCCTTATTGTAGTCAATAAGTTGATCAAAATGACTCATTATATTTCAGTACAGAAGACAATGTCAGTTGCTGATTTCATTGAAGTGTTTATTCAAGACATAATTAAGCATCATGACATGTCAAAAGTCTTAATCACAGACAGAGATAAGTTGTTTACATCAGAGCAGTGAATCAGCTTCTGCTTTTACATGCAGTGTCATCATAACATGTCAACAGCTTTTCACTCACAAACTGACAGTCAAACAGAGAGGCAGAATCAGTCTCTGAAGATGTATTTACACATATTTATTAATGAGCAGTAAGAGAACTGAGTGAAGCTTTTATCTTGTATGAAGTTTTCATACAACAACTTCATATATGCTGCTATGAGAAACAGCCCCTTTCAGCTTAACTTAAAGTGAAACCCTCAGATGAGCCTAAGTAAGCTGCTTATACAGCACTCACATGAACAAATAAGACCTTATGCAGATGCACAGCAGCTTCAAGATCAAATTGCAACAACTCAAAAGCAATTATGACAGGTTAATGAAACATATGCAAACTATTATAATCAGCGCTGAACGGAGATAACATTCAAAGAAGATGATTTAATATTGATCAATGAAAAGAATGTGTCAATGAACAAGCAGATGAAGAAACTGCATTGAAAAAAACTCAACTCATTCATGATATGATGTGTGATAAGTCAATCATCATATGAACTTGACCTCTCAGAGGATTGAAACATTTATAACATATTCAATGTCACTTTATTGAAGTCATTTCAAGACACATGTCATGTGTTCTCTGCATTGACAGGAAAAGACCTACTACTCAACTGAGATGATGAGTGAGAAGTTGAGGCAATTGTGAATAACTGCATTCATGATGACAGGCTTCAATACCTCATCAAATGAAAGCTGACAGATCAGGTGTGAGATGATACATGAGAGTTAACACACTTCATTTGCAATGTAAAGACAAAAATGTGAAAATTTCATACTGACAACTCTGATAAACAGAAATTCAAGTGAGTCTTAAGATGTGACTCTTCAAGATTAATTGAGAAGCTGTCATAAAAGTCATGAGCCTTAAGATGTGATCCTTCAAGGTTGATTGAGAAGCTGTCACAAAAGTCATGAGTCTTAAGAACTGAAAACTTTGTCAACTTTATTAATTTAATCTTCTATGACAGAGCCTGTGCCCTACAATAAGTATGACAGAGGTTATGACATTATGATGTTATGATAAGATCTTTAATAAGATTACTGCATGAACTACATTATCACAGACATGTCACATTGCAGAGAACACTTAAGCACAGAAGCATTTCATTTCAAGTTTAAAGATTAAAATGAACTTGAGATCAACACTTTGCATTCAACTTCTCATCAATGTCATGTCAAGTCATTCTCATTTATTTACTTGTCTTTCACTGTCTTAAACTCTTCTTCATTACTGTTTAATGAAGCCTCTGACCTCATCTCCTCAACATGTTGATGCTCACAGAGTTCAATATACTCTTGATGATGATGAGATTGATGAGCATTAAGAATGTGAAGAGCGTGAGCAGTGCTCTTTAATAAGACAGCAAGAGCCTGAATGAGCTTCTTGAGATTACTGAATTAACACATTTCAACCTCAAGGGAGTCAAGAAACTCATGTTGAGGAGCAGCTGCAGAGGGTGTGAAGAATGTTAATAATGATCAGTAAAAAGCAGCAGCATGAGGAATTAATCAGCTGTCAGATGTTATACAACAATTAACATGTTAATAATACAACAGTGCAACAGTACAGCAGTATGACAAAATGTTGTATATATGACAATACAACAAAATGTCATAAGTACAACAAGTACATCATATTCATATTAAATGAAACAAAATGAAAGGGGATTAAAAAAGGTAAACTTACAGTGTGTCATCATTCCTCCTGTCATCATAAGCATGTGCATGCAGAACAATAACATCAGAGCTTTTAAAAGTTAAGGCAGTGATGATCAGAGGCTTCATCATGCATTGATCATGAGGATTATAAAGTGACATGTAATGAGCACAGGCTGAATTGACCTGTGATATGAAGCACTGATCAACTTTAACTCTTCTGCAAGAGTCACAGTGAGCAGTACTTGACAGCATGTGACTGAGGTTCTCTTAAATCACATGCTCATGATGATGACCCTGCTGCACACATGCTGGCAGCAAGGTATTATCATGACATCACACAGAGCAGGAACTGCTGTTGAAGATGTCAATTAAAAATAAACACTTGATTCTTTTTAAGCATTAAACAGTTAATTTTATCATCCTGTTTCCTCATCTCTTTCTGAAGGTGTCAATCATCACAGTTTTATTCACTGACTCTGATTCAAAGCCCTCCTCATCACATTGAGCCTGAAGATCAACAGGCTTCCCTGATGAAGGTGAGTCTTCATCATTGTTCATGATCATGAGTTCAAGAGTTCAATTATTGATCATCTATATATCATGTTAGCATCCATATGATATATGACAGGAAGTATGACATCACAAGAATGTTAAGCTGTGAGCTGCAAGCTTCATGATGCTCCCTTCATGAGATGAACACCTCTGCAATGAGGATGATGTCATGAAGTCATCAGGTCACTCAATGAGCTGTGAAAAAGTTGTGAGAAATATGACAACATGTCATAAGAGAGATGATGAAGAAGAAACACAAGAGAAGGGCATTTTGAATCTATGATAAACATTTTAATTTTAATGTTTATGTTAGGAAGAAGGGCTTACTGTCAGGTGTGATATCATCACAATTAAGTGAGGGCATGTGATCAGCCTTACCTTAGCATGATTTCACACCCTCACTCTACATGCTCAATCACTTATCAGGTCATCATGGTGATGTCTATGATGATGAGTTTGAAGTCAATTGACACCAGGGACAGCGTCATGAGAAGGGGAATGCTGTGTCAGAGCCACCATATATAGTAGTATGACAGTATGACAGTATGACAGTATGACAGTACAACAGTACAACAGTACATCATTATAGCTCACTTATATGATGACTCAGTGAGTAGCGCCTTGGCATCAAGTGAAAACTCTTCACAAGGAGGTTCAGAAACCTGCTTCCTCAGTGATCAGTTTTGCCACTGAATAGAAGACGTATAACCATTGCATTGGCCCCATCGTGACTATATTGCCTACGACACCTCATTCAAACACCACTACGACGCTCTGTCGTACACCCCGCCTCTTACAATTAATAGCATGATTCCCCCATTATTCTAGGACCACGCACTTGTTTCAGTATTCATCTTCCTAACATCGCCTTCAATTTCTATTTCGGTATTGTTTTAGGTTGCCGTACTACCACATCTTTTGTCAACGTTATTGGCTGACATTAAGGAAACGAAACATGCGCGCAATTTGGGGCCGTCACCCTGGAACGGCGAAGCACTCTCAGCTATTGCCAATCTGTCAAAGGGTAATTTCTCAAGGGAATACATAACGCCCACGTCGCGACACATGAGCTTGACTAGATTTCCCTTCGATTATCTTCTGTTCCACCTGAGTTCAGTGTTTAGAATCGGCGATGCGGTCTTTCAAGCATGCTGTTATCCTTATTTCGTTCATCACCGATATGCGCACACGGGCAATTGAGGTGACTCCTGGTTCTAATTGCTCTTCGTTGTGCATCGATACACTTGGTGCTGACGAGATGAGCCCTTATACGTCAACAACTAAGAGCTCCATGATTGTTTGCAATGACTGGGAGCTCTCAGGCCCCAACGCGACTGCCACAGGAGAGAAGTGGAAGAGCTGCATAAGCTGTGAGAGTACTAGTAGTCACTACGACCCTGGCACTGGAGAGAACGATGTATACTGGTTTTTACGTAGGCTACACTATCATCTGATGAAGAGATTCTCGCAGAGTAGTGAGGACCGCAGCACTGATAGGATGATAGTCAACATGAAGTTCACCATTGACTGGTGTGTACTGGGTTTCCAAGAGAACCCCACAACGACAGCCGCTATGCTCGCGTGCGGGACTGCTTGCCAGAGCCTGAATTCATCATTGACTGATAATCTCCTCGATGGAAACATGAATTTGCAGTATCAGTATTGCAGCGTTGATAACGGCGCATTCTCAAAGAATGTCGGCTCATGTATACAATGTATATCAAACGTCCCTGCCGCCAAGACATTAGTCAACTGTAAGACCCAGAAGCTAGAGCTCCACAATGCGATTTGTCCCATGGAATGCGCTGACATCGTTGGATGCTTATTAGACCTAGAAGTGCTGAACTCAAGCTGTCAGCAACAACCGCCAGCTCCGATACCAGTGAACCTGAATATCGTTCTGTTTCCCACCAGCTCAACGGCTTCCAGTCTTTCTTCTATGTCAGCGGCTTCCACATTGAGCCCATCCACTTCCTCTGCCACAAGCTCCGCTCTATCTACTTCTTCGATGACTCTCACACGAACGTCAGCTGTCTCCACCGGGTCGACGGCTTCCTCAATCAGCTTGCTTACCTCTACCACTTTGTCTGTTTCTTTGTTCACTACCAGCTCGGCAACCTCTGCAACAAATTTACCCGCTTCGGCCGCAACAACCCTCGCTTCGTCTATGTCTGGACCAGCACGCGGTATAACGGCTGCTCATGGCAGCCAAAACGCTGTCGGTATTAGCGTAGGCGCTGGTATTGGTGGTGCGGCTGCGTTAATGATTCTAGCACTGATCATCTTTCTGGTGATTCAACGCCGACGTCAGGTCCCAAAGCGCAGCCCCATAGTCAACGTGGATGATAGCAGCCGGGGAGACCCGGCTACCAGAGAAAGTGACTTAGACCTGGTTACGCCCTATATATACCAGCCGCCGGTTGAGATGGATGCAAAGCGCGCAGTGAACGAGATAGCTGGCTCACCCATTCATGAGATGGTCGGCTCGAGCATTATAATAACGGCAAAGTCAGATTACCAAACACCAGAAGACAAGAGACATATCAGCCAGTCAAGGCAAGGAGGGACTACATGAGAAGAATGACATGGAGGAAGGGGACGACATAGAGAAGGGAGATGATGCGGAGAAGGAGGATACCGTGGGCAGCAACAGTGACGAAGAGAAGGCCACAGTGCCAGGTAAAGAGGGTTACCCCTGAGTCAAATAGGCGCAATTGGAACGAGGACGAAGATCTGAATGCGGCGGTCCGGTCCCTTGCATAGGGAACGAGGAGCTCGACAGTATGTCACCCGTGACGGGATGTATGCGAGTAGCGTGATTGATTAAGACTGTGTCATGACGCGCATTCTCTGCCATTCTTTCGAAAGCTATCTCATCTTCCCTTGATTCGATTCACCAAGCTCCGTTGTATTCCGCGCTCCCGAACCCAAACCCACAATGTCGCTCGTCACCAAAGACCTCCCAATTGCGCGTGTCATATATGAAGGCGTGTTTCGCAGGCCAAATGTCTTAAACAGGGCATGTCTGCGATAAATACACATTAGCCAGCCGATTTGTGGAGAGGGACAAGGAGGGCGTGGGTTCATCACTTTGCCGCATGATTCACACTGCTTCCCTCCGCCGTTGATAGTCGCGCCGCACGAGGGACAGGCTTGGTGACCCATCATGAATTGAAGGTTTTGGATGAGGATCGATAACGTGTCTCAGTGAGTTCTGGAAGAGGGCGGATGACGGTTGTCTGGTTCGGGGTTGTGTTAGAAGGCGAGGGTTGATGGAGCTGTGACGGAGAGGAAGACGCGTGAGACAAGTGGTGTGAGGGATGGGGCTTGTTAGTGCTGACTCTGCCCCGCTTTGATAAGATAAGATAAGATGGGAAACTGAGGCGCTTGTTATCTGCAATGATTTCGTTCCTTTTTATGCGCTGATTGCCAATAGTGCCATGTTGGTATCATCATGCAGGCGGGTGATCAGACCATCTTCTGTCGTCCGATGGATTGGCTACGTCGGCAGGATATGAGCCGTCTCCCGCAATCTTTCCTTTTTATCTCGCCCCCTCTCTTCCTGTTTTTACGGGTGGCGAGACTACGAAAATTATCAAATTCCGAGTCATTGTGATAACACACTGTAATCCTTCCTCGTGTCTCTTTAACCTCAAGACAATGACTGTAGATCATCTCTTGATTTCAATTGCTGCGACTGTGCTTGGTGCATGGCTGCTCGCCGGCATCGCGCAGGCCATTGTATCTGTGTACTTCAGCGCCCTATCTCATGTGCCCGGCCCAAAGCTCGCGGCAGCGACTACGTGGTGGAGGGTGTATGTTGAGATCGTAAAGCAGGTGTCTTGGGTCGACAAACTCCTCGAGTTGCACTCCATCTACGGTAACCAGGAACCGTTACACCACATTGATGACGCGCTATTCTACTTGTCAAATTGTAAAGCTGACTCGCAAATTGCACGCAGGTGACGTTGTCAGAGTTGGCCCAAATGAGGTATGTCACTTCAGACTCCTCATGAGTCGCCTATGGCAAAGCTTTGATTGACTTAGTGGTGTAGCTGCACTTTTCACGTCCCTCTTCCTACCACGAGCTCTACAACCATAGCTTGCGATGGGATAAGGATGAGAATGTGTACCACAGTTTCGGCGAAGACCATTCGTCCTTTGGCTTTCTAACGTATCATGAGGCAAAGGAGCGTAAGGACGTGTTGACACCACTGTTTTCAAGGAGGTCCGTGGTCAACATGCAGGGCTTGATTCAAGACAAAGTACGCTGTTATCTTTTACCTGTCAGTTCCGCTGAACGAGAAAGTGTGCTGATTAATGCTATAGATTGATCACCTCTGCGAAATTCTCAGGATGAATGATGCGGATGGCAAGAGCTCGGATCTTTTCTTGGGATTTCGCTGCTTCACTAACGACGTTATCACATCCTTCTGCTTCGCCCGCAGCGTCGACGCCATCAGCGCCCCAGGCTTCACAGCACCCATCATTGAAGCAATGAATGCTGCGGGACCTTCCTACGTCATTTTCCGGAATTTCCCCTTACTTCGTCGCCTGATCTTCTCCCTTCCGCCTTGGGTCAGTATCCGCCTTTCGCCTGCAACGGCAGGCGTTTTCCAATTGCGGCAAATGTTGAACACGCAAGTTACTGAGGTCATCGCGAATCCCAAGTTACTTGAGGATGCACCACACCCTATCATATATCATGAGTTGCTCAAACCTGGGAAGTACGGCGCAAAAGTACCATCTTTTGTGAGTCTATGCGAGGAAGCACAGACGCTAGTGTTTGCTGGCAGTGACACTCTGGGAAACGTTCTGATGCTAGGAATGTTCCACCTGCTGGAAAATTCTGCGATGCTCTTCAATGTCAAGGAAGAAGTACTCCAAGCATGGCCGGTTCTGAGCGAGTGCCCAACATTTGAAAAGCTGGAAAAGCTTCCCTTCTTGGTGACTTTGCCAATAGTCAATATAGAGAGCAAACGCTGACGGTTTACTTAGACGGCAGTAATCAAGGAATCTTTGCGGATATCCCCAAACGCCTCCAGTCCACTGACGCGCGTGGTCCCGCATGGTGGTGCAACAATCTCTGGAACTGCCATTCCGGGCGGTGTAAGTATCACCGACATACTCACTATGGCGAGTGTAGCTGACCGCATGGGGTGTACAGACTATAGTGGGAATGTCCGGCATTTTCGTGCACAATAACGCATCGATTTTCCCCGATGCCTTTACCTTCAACCCGGAGCGCTGGGTGGGACCCGATTCCAAAGACTTGGATACTTGGTTAATTCCTTTCTCGAGGGGCCCGAGGAGCTGTTTGGGTTCAAAGTAAAGCTGCCGTACTCCCCTTGACTAGGCAACTATAGTAATGGTCATTCACTGATACGGAACTTTCTTCATAGCCTAGCTTGGTGTGAGCTCTATATCGCCTTCGCCGCGATGTTCAGAAGGTTTGATATGAAGCTTGATGGTGCTCGGTATGTCTCATCCCGTCGGCAATGCTTATTTTGAGCTACGAATGGGCAAACTGACGCGGACTTGCGAAACAGAGTGTCTGACTTGACATGGCGCGATTTTTTCTTGCCAGGTTGGAAAGGAAATCATTTGCAAGCCTTTTGCAAGCCTGTTACAAAATAAATGTAAGAGTCTGTTAGGGAGTGTCTCTCCTTCACCACGTCTCCTTTTCTGAAAACGAATTGGAATCTTGCGGGTTGGCTGAGGCTGAGAGACAGACTCACTTTTTCTGAAAGAATGTAGCAACAGTCATGAACAGAGCGGCATTTCCTGCCTAAGTTTTCTTAGGGAGCTGTTGTGAATTTCCAAGTACCGCGCGCGTGAGGTATCCGTTTGCCGCAGCGGGACTTGGTGAAAGTAATTCGCACTTCATTGAATTCTCAGTGGAAAACTCATTGGCTAAGCCACACATCGAAAGCATGATTGTGAGTAAGCATAAAAAATGTACTTTGTACTCGAATTGCTTCTAGGTATCAGATTATACATTTCCTCATAAGTGTCTCATGCCATTCTCTCATCAATCAAAGGTAAGAAGGTATCGTTCTCTCCTCGGTCCCAAAGCTTGAGGGTTGTCACTGTTTCGAACCGTAGCTCAGCTTGCGGAACTGCTTGGGTTGAAATTCCCGAGGAAAACAACGAGGACAGCAGCGTAACTGTAATGTACAGTCAGAGGGTGGAGTTGGTTATCAGACGCGCGTAGATGCTACACAGAGTACTAGATAAGGTATAAAGACAGAAAGTACCTTTTCGGCTTCTGCTGTACTTGACTGGAAACTGAAGGAATATAGGATAGGGCAAGGTTCTAATTCTTTGGCTTGAAAGTTGATAATTGTATATCTCTTAATTAGTTTGAAGAGCAAACAGGCACATGTTCTTCCGGCTTTCATTCTACATCACAAGCTATCAAAGCCGAAAACATGGGCCAGAAATAAGAACACGTCACGCAAATTGAAAAAAATTATAAACTCACGTAGCAGTAGCAGCCAACATCTCATGCCTCTTGGCTTTAGTGCACAAACTCAAGGCCGCGGCGAAAAGCAGTGTAAAGATCATAATGAGGCAGAGCTTCAAGGTGCTCTGTCCCGGGACAAGGAACAAGACCGCGGACGGCCCAACTAAAAGACCGACAGTCATGAGGACGAGGACTAACCGCACCATCATATCAATGCGGCGTTTGCTGCAGAGGTGTAGATGGTCCTCGTCGGTTCTTTTGGACTGCTCTGCGGAGGTGAAAAGTTTCTGGGCGGTTCGTCAGAAAGCTTGTTTGGGTTCATCCAGGGGTCAAGAGAACGGGAACAATGGGAGAGAGTTGGATGGTACCTTCATGAGGTTACTGGGGAGACACCAATTCAGGGTATCCTCAACCACTCCGTCCAGCCAGCCGCATTCTTGACCGTCGGATAAGGCCACAAAATCGTCTTTGTGGGCTAGAAACGTGGACTCCTCCTTGGAAAGTGGCTTGTGGTCTTGGATCCAGTCCATGAAGCTTTGCACGTTCCTCGAAGTGGGAGCCTTGAGAGAGACGTATATTTGTATTCTGCTTACAAGCTCGTCTCGAATAAAAGTGAGCATCTCTTCATGCTCTGTGGTCCGGAAGTGTCGGGAGATGGAGGCTTACCATACTCCTTGAGCTTGTCGTCGATTTTCTTGATCAATACCTTGCGTGAATATACCGGGTCTTTGTCGGTCTCTTCGTCATGCTTTCTTGACCCCAGCGCAAGTTCTCGCTTTTCTGCATCGTCGTCGTCCAAAGTTATCAGATCTTTTTCGAGTACGGAAAGCTCGTCCTGACGGTACAGGAGCACCCTGCTTCGGAGAAATCCATATTTTCTGGCTATGATAAAGTTCTCGTCGCTGTTGACGAAGGCGGCCAATTGAGGGTATCCTTTGGGATGATCGTCGACTAGTACACGGTTAGAGAGTGGTCGACGTCGTGCGTGGAGGTCATACTTCGTTGGATTAGTTTTGGACGTCCGTCGATCTTTCGATGCCTCGACGGTATGTGTGGAGAGTTATTCGGCGGGCTAATTCGTTGCCAGTAGCTCGAGACTTTGCATCGAAGGCTGTCATCCTTGAGATCTGGTCAACTTCGTCAGGACTGCGACCATGCATTTGAGTGGTACATTGACGAGGGGCTGGGTAACCTGACTTTTATCGTTCAAATCTACATCTTTTTCATCGGCATTGCCCTTCTCACAATCGATGGTATCGTCTGTACCAGTAGGCGAGGTAGGACTCGTCGGTGCTGTTGCAGGTGGGGTATCGGGACTCGAGGCGTTAGGCATAGTTGTAGCCCTGTGATGAGATCAATCTCTATCGAGGTGCAGTTTGAATACTACTACGAGATTACTGTGACAATGGGCACCATTTGGGTCTTGTCAGGTCTCCATGGAAAGGCCTGGTTTGTGGTGGCAGCTTTTTGGGTGAGCCCCTCCCCTGTAGGAAGTGTCTAAGCCCCTAAGCCCCCTCAGCCGCGGCGTAAGCTGCAGGGTTCGGGGGGATGAGGTGTTTGCAGCAAAACGCCCCGAAGCGAGGGTGAAGCGAAGGCGAATCGAAGGGCGCATCCGACCACCACCACTCGTTCATGGGGGCGTATCTAACTAAGAAACAAGCCAGCTGAGCCCTTCACTTGGAAGTGCGGTGAGATCAATTCAATTGGCTAGGCCCAAGAAAAGTCCACTATGCCTTATCCCCTATTGCGCTGAAACCTCAAGGCTCTGATTGCAGATTCTCCTGTAGATACACTTTGCCATCACATTTGCCATCCCGCGACAGCTCGTACTGCCCATCGCCTAGGACTTTGTGAATCGTGTAAGGCTTGGGATCTACGCCGCGGGCCCCTTTGAGGTAGACATCCTTGCCAAATTTATAGAGTTCAGGATGCTAGATTTTATATGGTCAGCATACACACCAATTCCGACCACACGGGACGCAGAAGCCTACCTTGGTGTTCAGATCCAATGTTTGGTCCTTTAGGTACCTGCTCCGCGTAGCTGGACCATGTGGAAGTGATGGGTGTGCGAACTGGGACAAGATTTCTGCCTGAGAATTCATCAGTGGGTTGAGAAAGCGTACAGATGGTCAAGTAGACAGAGGAGCTCACCTCCTTGGTGTCGCTCATCATGGAGACACGCATTCGAGATGGAGATGGGGGTAATGGTGGGTTCTTGTAGGGTGTACAATGTCCGCAAGGCTGGAGCAGTACTTATGATGTAGCAATGACTGTTCGATGCTTCGGAACGACACGGCTAGGCTTGGCTTTTTATCGCCTTGTGAGGGATTTACTGCTGCATATATATATAGCCGGGAACGTCGCCAGTGGTCTGCGCCCGGCGGCGCAATCATCACACAGCCACACCAAATACCGAGCTTCAAGTCCTTTTTGATGTCATTGTCTATGCGCCTTGTCGACGCAAATACAGCCAACCTACACTGTGACACCTTTGTACGACAGACCAGGTCTTGAATGTATAGATAGTATCCTACAGTTCTCCCAGGATTCGTGATCGTATCCCTTGTATATAAATAATCCAGCAGGCGGTGGAGGAAACCCAAGTAGCATACTCCCAGTTCAGGGTTTTGGCATGCACCCCGTATAGATGGCCCCCCAGAAACAAATAAGAAGAACTATGTATAGGGAGTGTAATGAACCATGATCATACAAAAAAGAATGTCGTCTCAGCAGAAATGCCCACTTCTCAAACCGAGTACAATCCCCCATGATAGGGGATTTGCTAAATTACTGGGTTCTAACGATATTCACCATCGTTATGACTCTGACGATCGGCCTTTGTGTGATTTCTTTTCTGGCCGAGCTTCCTGCTCAGGTGATTGGCTTCGTGGGCGTTTGCGGCGGTCTCCATTCTGAGCCGGTTCTGCTGTGTTACTCGCTACCAGAATGTCTGCTTTGACAGAAGTATCGTCGTCACCCTGTAATGAACGTGGTGATGCCAACTGTTGAGCCGTGTCATTAGCTTGCTCTAGGGGTAGATCATGCGTTGTATCAACACCGTGAGGGACAAAAGTGGCGACGAAGGTGCCTGGCCCAGGAAGGTCGACTTTGTACTCGGCCGAGATTTGATTATTAGGAAGGGATATAGCATTTGAGACTGTATCTGGTCGGGTAGGAGGCCAGGTCCCAGACTTCTTCCTTTGATCTCCAGACCGTCCAGTATCATGGTGGTTGTCGGCGCGAACCGCGCTGCTCCAATCATAGGCTGGTTGATGGTTCTGCTCTAGATGTAACTTCATAAGACTCGGTGGGACACCAGCTACGTGATCTCCCTTCTTCATAGCGAGCACACGACGGAGCTGACGCCTTGCATAGATTCTCCGGATCAGAGGTCGAAGTTTCTGCGTCTGGAGGACAAAACGCATGAAGTCTGTGATCTGTTCCTTTGGAGCATACAGATCCTCAAACCTTACTTGATCAACGTGCGGTAAGTATTGAAGTTGTAAGGCAAGATCATTCATCACAGCACCTTCAGGTTGTGCGTTGAGTTTAAGCGTTAGTTTGAGGTATCTACCTTCTGCTTCAGACTTTGGCTGAGCGTCTTGAATCTGAGGACGTAACCAAATCTTGCCAAGGCTATGACGAGCTTGGTCGAAAAGTAGAGGTTTAACGATTCGGACGGTATGGTACACTTCACGGTACAGGTGAGAGGTGGAGAAGCCATTTGGGTTGTCCTTGAGAAGACAGATCATGGCATCGTTGAGTGTTCTCGTGAAGGAGTGTGGTAATTTCGGTGCTGGGCTTATTACGTTATGAGCGGCAGAAGTCAAGAGCTCGAACTTGCGCTTTCCGACATGCTCACGTGCGAAAGCTTTCGCGGCGTAACAACAGTCCAGAATGACGAGCTGGTCACATGCAGGGAGCCGCAGACAGGTGCGAATGTCATTGAAGAAGGCGGTCGGGTCCCCATGACCATCGTTCGCAAATTTGCTAGAGAATATATAGTTCAGCTTAGTGCTCCAGTTGTGATACTTTGGGCAATACGGCCGCAGTTCATCTATTGGCGGTGCACTTACGCTGCAAGTTTGAATTCCTTTGTTTCCGTGCCTTCGTATGCGTGTCCACCATAGTATATTATCGCGAGGTTCTCTGGGCTATCATATTCATAACAGAAGTCTGCCAGTCGCTTATGGAGGGCGGTCTCCCAGCGTTCCGAGGGGATCTCAAAGCATGCCGTCTGGAATTTGAATCCTTCCTCGAACAATTGTCTCAACTTGTCCACCTAATGTCAAGTGTGAGCGTGTAGCCCTTGTGTAGATCTTCCAATGTACTCACTTCCGTCTCTTTGCATTGCATATCATCGTCCTCCCATGTCAGGAAGAGGGCGCCGACCTGTCTGTATCCTGTCTTGCCATGACGGTAGTGCCCCTCGATGGTCTTGTCGAAGATGATACGAGCCTCGTCGCGGAGAGTCTCGCTCGCCGATTTGGACCCGTGGTGTTTGTTGGGCTGAGAAGATTCGTTGAGTGGGTTGAGGGAGATATTCACGGGTAAGGGAGCCATCGTGAGTGGTCAGTCCGTTCAGGGGCGATAGGTTGATGACGCTCGCGAATCGTGGCTGTAGAAGAGGTTGAGAACCGGTCAGGAGTTATGAGACGGCTGCTTACCATATATGCCCTCAGCCTCGCTCCTTCCCAATCCTGCGGTAGCACATCACTGTGGGGGCTGTGCCCTGCCAGTCCGGCAGGACTTGTCTCGGTGGAGTGTTTAAGAACATATTACAGACGAAACCCGTAACAAGCTAAACAGCAGTATAACATGGAGCCTTGTCTGACTGTAACTAAGAATAGCAATGTGTTATAGATAAGGAGGACTTATCTGGGGGTGAATTTTGGTGCGTTATTACGCGAATACGCCGCTAAGGCGATTACGCCCGACAATAAGCCGCTGAGGCAGTAGGTGGTCACTGGCGCCACCACCCCAGCATCACAATTTAATTCTGAGGCGCGGAACAACTTCGTAGCAATATAATCATCACACTTCATCTTTGGTTCACTTGAATCGGTGCAAAATTGACTGAGTTATGAATTTTTTCCTACATGAAGTATATACGCAGTCCTGTAGCCCTACTAGTGAACTGTCGCGCAACGTCAGCATGGCCGCTACAGGTCTAGAAATTTGGATTTAGAAGCTTTATATCAATCAATTGAAGGCCTCAAAGTATGAATAAGATCAGGTGATAATCAACGTTGATATACTACAGACTACCTCAAGTGACTGAGCCTCCTCCTCCTTCCCCCTCCTCCCTTTACGCCTTCAGCCCCCCCCCCTCTTCTTTGCAGACTTTTAATGATCACCTCTCTCACTCTTCCTTCACTCCTCACCTCAATCTTTCTTTCATGAGTGTCTTTCACCTCTTCTTTCACTTCCTCATCTCATCTCCTCCTCATCCTCTCCTCATCCTTCCTCCCCCCCCCTCATTTTCTTCTTCTTCACCTTCAAGTCACCTGAAATTCCACCTCATAACTTGCCTCTGCCAAGTTGCTTGATTGACGTCAGTTTTGTACTGATATCTCATACAAACCTGGCACACTTCCTCCTTCAACAATCAAGCTGATTCATCAAGAACAGCATATAAAGTCATCTCAGGCCTCTGTCACATCACTGAAGATTCTGACAGCTGACAGGCAATGTTAGTAGCTATAATAAGCAGGTGAGACTTCTCAAATAGGCAATTCTGAGCCCACTTTTGATATTATAAATAATAATATTTATTATACAGTTGAAGACTGTATATCATATCAAAAGTGAGCTCAGAATTACCTATTTGAGAAGTCTCACCTGCTTATTATAGCTACTAACATTGCCTGTCAGCTGTCAGAATCTCCAGTGACGTGGTGAAGGCCTGAGGTTGAAACAGAGGGTGTTTTTGATATAAGGCTTGAAATGAACTTAATCAGATGACATCTGATATTAAACTTTAAACCCTGTTAATTTTGACTTCTGACTTCAGAAATGAATTCACTGTATAAAGTTATGTCATGTGCATTAAAACCAGCTTAATTGAACAAGAAACAGGCTTAAAATGACTGCAGAAAGTAAAACAGGAAGAGAGAAAGAAGTTAAAAAGCATGATGAAAGAAAGAGGAGGGGGGATGTGATGAAAGAAGAAGAGGAGGAGCGTGATGAAAGAAAAGAAGAGAGGAAGAAGCATGATGAAAGAAAGAGAAAATTGCAAAATTCAAAATCACAACTGATCAAACAGAAACTTACAGATATAATAGATCTCAAGCCTCAATGATATAAGAAGTCATAAAGACCTATTCTAGTAAAGTAAGAGCAGGTGTAAAAGGTGTGTAGGTGAAAGAATGAGTGATTCAGCTGAGTAAGCAGGCTGATCAGCAGATGAGTTAATCATGAAGATGAGCAGTTCAGCTGTGAAAGGAATCAGCTGTGAAAGTGTTCAGCCAGGTAAGCAGGCCAGCTAACAGATGAGTCAATCATGAAGGTGAGCAATTCAGCTGTGAAGGAGGTCAGCTGTGAAGGGGTTCAACTGTGAAGGAGGTTCAGCTGTGAAGGGGGTTCAACTGTGAAAGCAAGTCAAGCATGAAGGTGTTTAACTGTGAAGAAATTCAACTGCAGAGGCGTTCAGCCGCATAAGGAGTTCAGTGATGATGATGAAGGAGGAGGAGATTCCACTGTGAAGACAGGTTAAATGCAGAGGTGTTTAACTGTGAAAAGATTTAACTGCAGAGGTGTTCAGCCGTGTAGGAGGTTCAGAGGCATTCAGTCACATAAAAGATTCAACAGCAGCAGTGAAGAGGAAGAGGGTTCTGCTGTGAAGGCAAATCAGCTGCAGAGGAGGTGATTCAACAGTGAAGACAATTCAAGTGAAGAGTCTCATCAGGGATGAGGAAGAGAAAGCACAGTGAAGACATAATCACAGTTAAAACACAGTCATCAATAAAAAAAGGCTTTGAATCAAAATAATTCAAAAAATAACAAACTCAGTGAAAATTTACTTCTCCTAGTTGACGTTCTGCAGCATGTTCAGAGGGTGTATGAGCTCAAGACATGATTAATGAAGAAAGAAAAAAAGAAGGCAGGATCATAGCAGTAATAATAATTATAAAAGCAGTCAAAGGCAGTGAAATGCTGATATAAAAACAGCTGAAACTGCTCATTTTAAAATCAATAACAACAGCGCCTCCAGAAACAGCAACATCATGTGTGAAAAGTATGTATGATCATAGATGGCTATCAACCAATGCAGTTTGTATGAGATTTATATAGAAATTCTATAATTGAATGTCAAAAGCACTATTCTGAAACTGCATGCTCATGCATGCACATGCATGATGAGCTTAATTGAACAAGAAACAGGCTCAAAATGACTGTGAAAAGTAAAACAGGAAGAGGGGGGGGGGGTTGAAGAATGTGATGAAAGAAAGAGAGAGGGGGGTGTGATGAAAGAAGAGAGGAAGAGCATGATGAAAGAAAAGAGGAAGGAGAGCGTGATGAAAGAAAGAGGAGGTTGCAAAATTCAAAATCACAACTGATCAAACAGAAACTTACAGATATAATAAACCTCAAGCCTCAGTGATATAAGAGGTCATAAAGACTTATTCTAGTAAAGTAGAGGCAGGTGCAAAAAGCGTGTAGGTGAAAGAATGAGTGATTCAGCTGAGTAGGCAGGCTGATCAGCAGGTGAGTCAATCATGAAGGTGAGCAGTTCAGCTGTGAAGGGGATCAGCTGTGAAGGTGTTCAACCAGGTAAGCAGGTCAGTCAGCAGGTGAGTCAGTCATGAAGATGAACAGTTCAGCTGTGAAGAGGGTCAGCCGTGAAGGGGTTCAGCTGTGAAGGAGGTTCAGCTGTGAAGGAGGTTCAACTGTGAAGGCAGATCAAATGCAGAGGTGTTTAACTGTGAAGAGGTTCAACTGTGAAGGCGTTCAGCCGTGTAGAGGGTTCAGTGATGACAGTGAAGAGGGAGGAGATTCTGCTGTGAAGGCAGGTCAGATGTGAAGATGTTTAACTGTGAAGAGGTTTAACTGTGAAGGCGTTCAATCATGTAGGGGGTTCAGAGGCGTTCAGCTGCATAAGGGGTTCAGTGATGATGATGAAGAGGAAGGGAATTCTGCTGTGAAGGCAGATCAACTGCAGAGGAGGCAGTTCAGCAGTGAAGATGATTCAAATGAAGAGTCTCATCAGGGATGAGGAAGTGAAAGTGCAGTGAGAACATAATCACAGTTGAAACACAGTCATCAATAAAAAAAGGCTTTGAATCAAAATGATTCAAAAAATAATAAACCTGATGAAAATTTACTTCTCCTAGTTAATGTTCTGCAGCACGTTCAGAGGGTGTATGAGCTCAAGACATGATTAATGAAGAAAGAAAGAAAGAAGGCAGGATCATAACAGTAATAAGTAATTATAGAAGCAGCCAAAGGCAGTGAAACACTGATATAAAAACAGCTGAAACTGCTCATTTTAAAATCAGTAGCAACAGCGCCTTCAGAAACAGCAACATCACATGTGAAAAGCATGTATGATCATAGATGACTATCAACCAATGCAGTTTGTATGAGATTTATATAGAAATTTCATAATTGAATGTCAAAAGTGCTATTCTGAAACTGCATGCTCATGCATGCACATGCATGATGATGCGCTTGGCGCCTTGTGTAACAAAGAAGTTTATACATGAATTTTCATCATGTTGCTGCTGACTTCTTTTCTGCTTAGTCAGTCAGCAAGCTCATGCCTCAAGTAATCACAGTGAGTTAATTTTTTTCCTGGCCAGTGAAGAAACATGATCAGTACAATCACACACATCACAGTAAAGGCATGAGACGTTCAGGCAAGATGAAGTATATATTGAATTATAATCCCTGATGACAAGAGCCTTGAACACATGAAAACATCAAGGGTATATTGCAAGAAATGATAAAACAGTGCACTTGAAACAGGACTCACTGAGTCATTCATGATTAAAATGTCTTCATCAGTGCAAACCTGCCTCAGCTTTAGCTATTAGAACCCTTTAAACAGCCTGAAAGTCATGAGTGATTCAGACTGATGTGAACATTTGAGAGGGGGTGAAAGGAAACCTGTCACAAAATTAACTTCCTCATTGATTGTGAAAGGAAAGATGAGGTCAGATCTGAAGCATATAATAATTAAGTGTGCTGTGAAGACTTCCTCAAGTCTTTCAGGTAGTCTGAAAGTCAATTCAGTGACTTACACCTTGATGAAATCTGAAAAGTCTTCAAGTTTTTAACAACACTGTCTGCTTCATCAGTCCTGTAAGGTGCCTTGATGATTATCTCATCAATTATAATCTTCTGTCAACTAAATCAGATTCATGCTCTGTTGATGAGCTGTCAAGATGAGCTGTATGTTTTCTTTAATCACTCAATTGCTGATTTGAAGCTCACATTTATCTTTCACTCCTGTCACAAGTCCTTCACAGTGTTGATATGAACACTCATTTGATGAGTGAATGAGGCCTGAGACACTGCAGCAGCAGGATGATGAAGAGGAGTTCAGTTGACCTTCATTGTTGAAGATGATGACAGCTCAGAGAGTGCAGGCATTAAATTTGACTCAATTTCTGAAGTGTCACTCACAGACAGTGACAGTGAAGTCAGGACTTGAGAAGGGGGAGGAGAAGAAACCTGATGAGATGAGCAAACATATAAAACAACCTTTTCTTTCACTTAATCTCACTGATAATTCAATATCTGCCTGATTGCTTCACTCATCTGGCTAAAATCAACATTCTGATTCATCATAAGGGTCTGGCTGAGCAGGTCTATTCAATCAGTGAGTAAAGACATTACTCATTAAATTTAAACATTCACAGGCTCCTCTTCAGTCTGCTTCATGATCACAACAGCATTAGCAAAGTCTTTTCATGCTGAATGCTGAAAAATCTCAGTGATGAAGAGGGGATGATCAGGGAATTTAACCTGCAAGATGATGAAATCTTGCAGGAAGATGAGCTGCAGAGATTTCAGCAGATGAAGAAAGTTCTGAGTGATCAAGTCACTCTCATCAATGCTTTCCTTTTAATAGCTGATGTTTCAGGCTGTATGAAGGTGGAAGTGCTTCAGTCATGTCTCAACTTTTAATCAGATCAGGCACAGCAGAGCTTCTGATGAAGTCACCTGCACTCTTTTAACTCTACCCGCCGCCTTCCCTATCCCCTTCCCCGCCCTCGTTACGAGAGATAGCATCGATGTGGCGCGAGTATAGTAGCTTAATACTGATGTTACCATGTCCCAATCCCAGGTCGTCGAACTCCTGACCAACCTCGCGTCGGCGGTGGAAAAGAAGGAGCACGGATGTCTCAAATACCACCTGCACCGGCAGATAAAGAACGTGCGCGCCGAGCAGGGGGAAGAGGGCAGGTTGGGCGAGGAGTTGGTGATGGTGGAGACGTGAGTCTTGTCGTGTGGTGTCGTTGTGCGGACCTGTTCGACCCGGCCTATTATGTCCTGTCCTGTCCTGCGCTTCCCTCCCACCCCTCCGACCCCCTGCTCACCCACTTCCCCAACACCATCGACATCGCCATCTCCCACCCTCACGCTCACACCTCCCCGCTTTCTCGTATTCCTGGTGTCCGGAGCTGATATCGAGACCGGCGACATGGCAGATACAAAGACAAAGCCGCCTACGAACAACACAGCAACAGCGACGACTTCAAGAGCTTGGTGGGGGCGATTCAGAAGGAGGATTTGTTGGCCAAGGGGTTGGAGATTACTTATCTGGAGCCGATTGCCGGGTTTGCGAGTCGTTTGTAGGGTGAGGGTGTGCTGGCAGGGAAGAGAATGGGGGAAGAGAAGGGGATTTCCCCCGGGGTGATGGGGGAGGGGAGCCATGGGGAGGCGGGGAAAGGGGGGGGTGTATATAGGATTTGTGTATAGTGGATTCAATGCGAACATATATCTGCCCACGGTACGGTTGAGTGCTTTGAAGACGGGATTGACGCGAGAGAAGACGGCTGGATGCACGCTGCATCAATGGGTTCGATATCCCTCGACTGCAAGGGCTAATATAAGAGTCCCCAGAGCCCCTTAACCATGTCGTCAGTTGACAAAACTACTGAGATCAACAGCTTTCAATGAACTCTACATAACATTCCATTTATTCATGAGCTTGCTCATGTTAAATCACCATAGGGGGGTTCAAATCACGTTCGGCCGCTAGTGGAGCAGATTTTTCCGTTCCGGGGTGGTTTTTTACCTGTTCGAGACTAGACTCGCTATGATCTTGGCACGAAATTCTGCGTACTCGCTGCACGACTAAATTCTGCGTACTCACTGCACGACTATAGCTACTATGGATTGCCTTTTCTGTAGTTCTTGTAGGCGTTTGAAGCCCGCAGCTGACTTTAGTCACACAGGCTGTCAGAACCTGAAAACCTGTTCAGCTTGCAGAGCTGTGAGTTTGAGGTCCTCTTCCATGATCTTTCTAATCAGTGTTTTAGAAGGACTCACGCTGACATGTTCATCAGCATGTTCCTACAGTACAGGATGAGTTGCATTCACTGTCAGTGAAACGCACCTGTATAAGACCGCCGCTCAGTGGATTGAGCCTGAACGTTCACTTTAATCGTCTTGAGGTGGAAGCTGAGCAAGATAAACAAACACGTCATGTTGCTGAGGTGAGGGAGAAGAATGCATGAGTTCAACAGTGTGCATGAAATCAAGGTGATATCCTGACTCTCACATCATCTGAGCAGGCTGAACAGCCTGAGCAGCTTTGTTCTTGATGTCACTGCTCACGGTCACTCAGTCAATATCAATCATCACAGCAGGAAAGCTCTGCTGCAGCAATAATCACCTGTCATGAATGTTGAAGGACAATGCATCACATTCATGATAATTCATTTCAAACATCTGTTTGAAATAATTCTGAACCTGTTCAGATTTCATTCAGTAATCAGTCTACACCTTCTACACCTCCTTGCAGTCAGGCGGCTGTTGTAGCTTCATCATCTTTGCATGACTCTGTTATTTTTGAACCTGTTTGAACCTCATTTGATAATCAGTTTACACCTTCTACACCTTCTTGCAGTCAGGCAGCTGCTGCAGCTTCATCATCTTTGCATGACTCTGCTATTTCAAAGGAATACTGAGGATATATCAGGGATTTCTATCAAAACCTGGCTCAACTACAACAGAATGAATGCATTCAGTGCAATGAAAAGTGATTTGATATGAAGCTTAATTTCAAACAGATCTGCAAACACTGCATTGCTTGAGAGAGAAGTGAGAAACACTCATTGTTTATGAAACATAATTGCTTGAATGTTGACTCAGTTCCTGAACACCTGTTTGAATTAACACAAATTGAGGAGCACCTTATTGCTCATTTGCATGTTTATATTCAAGTATGACAGATAAAAGGGCAGCAGTTTAAGTACAAATCACATGTGATGACATTCATGCAGAACACTTTAAAGGTTTATGATAAGCTTTCACTTTTATCCTCTGAACTTAATGTAAGTTGTTCAGAACCTGTTCAGGTCATTTAAATTAATATTATAATTAACTTTATTTAAATTTTGCTGTTGAAACCTCCTTCTGGCTGCTTCAACTGAGGCATTGAACAGCAGTTCAACTCATCAATGCATGTTTAAAGAAAGGTTGTTTTTGACTGATTGATGTTTTTGTGAGTCAATCACCCTGACTATAAGAATTTAAAAATTGATGAGGACAAACTGTTGACTCTGCCTGAAGATGACTCTATTACTGATCAGCTGCCTGCATGTGAGGTGAATGAGTCCTCTTTTTCTAATCTGAATGATATTCTGAATAGTCAAGACCTTCTGAATGCGGATCTGAATGAGCTTGATGATGAAAATCAATCACTTTAAACTGCTGTGGTGCCTAATTTACTTCCTGATCAGATGGAAATGAAATGTCTTCAGCAGGTGTTAACACAAGCTACACACTTTATAAATTTCAATGTGCTTTTCATGACATCTGTTGCAGATGACTCTGTTTCTGAATGAGATTCAAAATCTGTTTTTTGAATGACATTTCCAGGGCTATTCTCATACAGATGTGATGATTTTTATGAATGAAAAGAGAAGGATATCAATCTGAGTGATTGAATTCATCACCTGCTGAAATACAAAGATGACTGATTTGCTCATCATTCTCATTTCCACTATTACGCCTTTAATCACTTATTATGTACACAGTTAAAACAGCACTTCAGCTACGTGTGCAAGAAGCTTAATGACAAGAATATCACATTTCAGAATCTGAAGGAGTGAGTTCAAGAGGAGAAAGCAGATTTGATCAATCATATTATTCATTCAACTGAACAGCTGTGTGAAACTCACTTCTTTTGAGCTGTCAGAGGCTGTGAACTTGAAGTCATGATTTTAAATTTAAATGTGCTGCATCTGTTTTTCACAGCAAGTGCTGCTGACCTTCAGTGATTCAACCTGCAGGTTCAAATGCTAGGGTTCAAATGTTATTCTGAACAGACTGAACATGAGCAATACTGAGCTGCATCAGACAATTTGACTCACAACCCTCACATTGCAGTGAAGTACTTAATGTGCTGATTTGAGCTGTTTCTGAAACACATTATCTGCAAGGTGTTCAAGGTTCAGGATCACTGATACTGCTATGAGTGACAGGCTCATGAAAGTGATCATGTGCATGACTTTTTTTAACTTGACAGGGCGCCAGCAGTCTGTACAGATATGAACCTCAATCATGAAACCCTTGCTTAATGATGAAGTGATTGAGTGACTGCTGTGAACCTCAATTTCACATTGCTGTCAAGCAAGAATTCAGTGAGTTTGTCTATTACTGAACATTCAAACACCTGACTTCATTTGACTGAATGCCTCAACTGCTATCAACATCACAAATGCAGTGAGGGCTACTGCTTATGAAAGATAAAGAATGTTGAGGAAAAGTGCTGTCATTTTCACTTTCCTCAGGTGTTCTGAACAGTCATCACAGTCTCTCATGATCAAAACCTGAAATACTACAAATATCTGGCTGTTCAGAATGACACAATGATGAATGCTCATATTTCAGTATTCACCTTGAGCTGAAATGTCAATACTGATATGTCTCTCTGTACTAGTATACGTGGGGTGATTTACTACGCCGCAAAATATGTTAGCAAGGTGGAAGTCAAATCTGAATCATACAAGAAGCTGTTCATGAATGCAATTAAAGAATGAGAATGCAACAAACTGCCTTTTCTATCTGTGGTCATGAGGATTATGAATCAATTGATAGATGAGCGTGATTGATCTGCTCAAGAGGTAGCTCATCATCTTTTAAGGTTACAGCTTGTGAAGTGCACCTGTGATTTTACTACTGTCAATTTTCAGCCACTGGATGAACAGGATACTCTCACTGAGCCTGAAAATGATTAATTTCAGAAAAGAGGGCAGTCCTGGCTCAAAAAGTACATGATGTGTATGTCATATACACTCTATTTGAAGGATCAGCTTGAGGATGTGACTCTATTTGAATTTGTTTGAAATTGAGATGTATTTAACAATATTGTTCAGTGATGCTTTAAAGCCTCAGCAAGAGTTCTACAGATGTTTTCTATGTACAAATCAACTCTGAATACATCAGGATTTGAAGATTACTGCTGAGTGAAAATGATGCTTCATCATCCTTTTTCTGAACCTGTGAGCATTCAGTGTACGGAACTCATCAGGTGCTAGTTCAGAATAGGAAAGATTATGCTTAACAACAGCACAGCCTTGTGAAGGTAACTTTCACTAGTGAATCAACCTCATAAGAAAGCTCAGTCAATAAACATCACTCCTGACACTTCATGAAAGTGATTAAAGGAGTTAACATCATTGATGACACCTCACAGAGGTGTGATTCAGCAATGAACACCTCATGAAGGCAGCTTCACTGAGGTGACTGCTTCATGAGACCTTCCTCAGGCAGGCTAGCTTCAGAAGAAATATATTATGAGGTCAGAGTGTGTCTCACTTTCTTTCTTAACAATAATTCTCTATCTACTAGTAATATCATACTATTGTGAATCATCAACTATAAGCTTAAGTCACTATTGTCACATAGCTTCATAATTCCTTAGTTAAGATATTACCTCACGGTAGTACGCTTACAGACTTTAAGTATGTGAGAGAGAATCTGAGATTCCTCTCATTTAATTTAAAAAACTAAAGAGCTCTTCAAATCAGAGGCCTCTGAAGACACCTGAACTAAAACCTCTGAAAGGGGTGATTGCTAAAGAAATTGCTGTCACAGAAGACATGAGCAACTTTCATGTCTGAGTTAAAGTAAAAGGTCACTTAGTCAGACTGTTAATCAACAGTGACTGTACAGGGAATTTCTTGAATTCATGATTCACAAAAATAAACAGGATAAAAATTCAGAAAAAGCAGAATCCTTATTCACTTCAAGGATTTAATGAAACTCTTATGAAACACAACAATAAACTTATGAATGAAGAAATGATCCTGATATTCATTCAGTTGAGTCAACACTGAGAAAAAATCAGTTTCAACATTATGAAGCAGTCAGGAAGTGACATAGTTCTAAGCATACCTTGACTCTGAGCAGTCAATCCCATGATTGATTGAGCTGAAAATGAAATATACTTCATTAAAGGCAGTATCTTTATGAAGTTATATTCAGTCCTACACTCATCTGAAGGAGTGGAAGTCTTCACTATGACAGCAGAAGAGATGCATGAGAAGTTAAAGAATCCTGACACAAAGATACTGTGAACTAGATGAGTCAATGATGACTGAGACCTTATTATCAAGTTATTTATCCCTAAAGAATACAAAGACTTTGAAGAACTGTTTACAGCAGTAAAGAAACAAAACGCCTTGCTGAAACATCAAGAATAAGATCATGAAATCAAGATCATGAAAGGTTGCAAACTGATGAAGCAACTCATATACTCATTGTCACCTCAGAAGTTAAATGCATTGTGAGAATATTTAAAGAAGAACTTATGAAAAGGATTCATTTAAAAATCTCAGTCTTCAGCTGAATATCTGATATTGTTTGTCCCAAAATCTAACAGATCATTGAGGTTGTGTGTTGACTACAAGACATTAAACAACATAATAATAAAGAATAGTTACTCACTGCTGCTCATGTTAAAACTGCAGGACAGATTTCAGAGAATGTAATGATTCATGAAGTTCAACATTTCAGGGGCATTCAACCAGATATGAATAAAAGAAGATGATGAATGAAAAACAGCATTTCAAACACACTCAGGGCTGTATGAATACTTAGTAATGTCATTTAAATGAATCAACGCCCCCGCAACCTTTCAGGCTTTTATCAACAATATTTTGTGACAGTATTTAAACTAGTTCATGATCATCTACCTTGATGACATACTGATGTACTCAAAAATGAAAGAGTAACACATTAAACATGTTCAGAAAGTCCTGCAAGTGTTAAAGAACATCAACTTGCAAGTTAAGCCTGAGAAAAATCTTTTTCATGTCAAGGAAGTTCAATTCCTCAGATTTATCATCACATCAGAAGATCTACAGATGAACCTGAAAAAAATCAGTTTCATGATCAAATGATCAGTTTTAATAAATGTTAAGGAAGTACAATCCTTCCTAGGCTTTGCAAACTTCTATAGAAAGTTTATTGAGAAATATTTTAAAATTGCAGCACCTCTAACAGAGTTGATGAAGAAAGACTGAAAGTTTATTTAATTTACTGAAGCACAGAAATCCTTCAAAGAGCTGAAGAAGCACTTCACATCATAATTAATTCTCATGAGTTTCAACCCTGAGAAGCCTATTACACTTGAGATGAACATGTCAGATAAAGCTATAGAAGCATGCATTAATTAATTAAATAATAAAAGATGTCTGCAATCAGTAGCTTATTACTCATGAAAGCTTTTAAGTGCTGAATAAAGTTATGAGATACATAACAAGAAGCTGTTAACTATTGTTGATGCATTCAAGCAATGATGTGTATATCTTGAAGGATCAAAGCATGAGGTTTAAGTGTATTCAGATCATAAGAATTTATTATACTTTACAACAATGAAGGTCCTGAACTGAAGACAAGTTCATTGATCAGAAGAATTGTCACAGTACAACTTCAAGATTCATTGTACAGTAAGGCTGAAATGGCTGAGAAGTACTGAGACTGTGATATAATATACTCTGTCAGCCTTACTGTACCCACCTGAGTACAGGGTGAGAATTAAGGTTAGAGTTTTCATCATTGACAGCACTATTTAAAAGGATTCACTCATTCAGTTGAGGTGCTATCAGATCATTTGAGCTTGTGAAGCTTTATAACTACTCATAAGCTCTCATGAAGACAGGTTTGATGAGTGTTGACTTTATCAGCCTATGATTTTGTTATCACCTACTGAAAGAGAAATCTGAATTTTGTTAACAGCCCTTCATGAAGACCTGATCATCAACATGAAGTAAAACAAGAGGATCAGACTGAGAATGCTTTAATGTTGCAACAAATGCTGTTCCTGACAGTAGCTCTGATTTCAGTTGAGTTTAAAGATGACTTATTAACTCAGGAGGTACATCTTCATGAGGTATTAATTATGAGCACAATGAGTCCCTGGCAGTGAAACTAATGAAAACAGGCCTCTGAGGCTGTTTTGAATGAAGAACCTTATGAAGAGGTTGATGTCTCTCTCATTAAAATGTTACCTGAATTCTTGTGAATTGATCCCCTCATGAAGCATATGCTGAAACAGATCACTGCTCATGAAGTTAATTCAAGAATGTCAGGTTCTCACTCACTCTGATCATGAATGAATGATCTTTTATACTTTGACTCAGTGCTTTATATACCTCATGCAGAGTCATTATGACTTGGGATTATTAAGAAGCATCATGATGAGTCACTTGCAGATCACCTCATGACAGAGAAAATCTTTACTTTAATACATGCAAAGTACTACTGGCTGAACATGCAGAAGCAAATTCAGAAATACTGTAATTCTTGTCTTGTCTGTCAGGGAGTCAGAGTCATTCATGAAAGATAATCTGAATTATTACAGCTCATATTTATCCTGAAGGAACTCTGAGAGATACTCACTTTAAACTTCATAACTGACCTTTCAGAGAGTCATGCTTATGAGGGTGTGTACAATGCCATACTGATGATGACATGTAAATTCTCAAAGATGACACATTATATTTCAGTCAGAAAGGACTGAACTGCTGATCAACTCATGAAGGCCTTTGTGAGAGAGATTGTTAAGCTGCATGAAGTCACTTAAGCTTTAATTTCAGATCATGAATCTGTTTTTACCTTATGACTCTGAGTCAACTTGATGTTCATGTTGAAGATTAACTGTTGATTGAGCACTGCCTTTCATCTGCAAACTGATGAGCAGACTGAACAGCAGAATAACATGCTGAAACAGTACCTGTGAAGTTATGTTAATTATCAACAGGACAATTGAGCCTCACTTTTAACATTAATTGAGTTCATGTACAACATGAGCTTACACTCTTTTATTGAAAAAGCATCATTTGAGGTCATCTATGACTTCATATTTAGATCAGATATGCTCACTGCAAAGGAACTCATGAAGTACTCTGCAGTTAAGGGAATTATCACTGAAGCTGAGCAGCTTGTGAAGTGTCTTCATAAGATTCAGATAAAAGTCTGCAGAGCTTTTGTGAAGTCTCAAGAGTATCAAGTTAAGCACTACAATCAGTCTCATCTTGATGTGACTTATAAAGTCAGACAGTTAGTCTGATTAAAGGTCAAGAACATAACTCTGAAGTGATTCTCATGAAAGCTGAATTGACAGCATTATGAACTCTTTCAGATTGTAAAGAAGATTAAGAACATTACTTATCAACTGAAACTACTGAAGGAACTTTATATTCATGATGTGTTTCATGTTAACCTGCTTCATGATCATAAACTGCAGGCAGGTGAGAATACATCAGAGCTTGAATCACTTCACCTTACAGAGGACTCAGCTGAAAGGGAGTGAAAGATTGAGATTATAACAACCTCATGAATTGTGATCAGCTCTGAGGATAAACCTGTTTTACAACATCACATTGTGTGAAAGAAATCCTCAGAGATTACTTAAGAGCTTGCAGATAACATCTGCAACTTCAAGAAATTAATTAAGAAGTTTCATGAGAACTTTCCTGAGACTTCATGAGTCATAATCAATGCTGATACATGTTCATGAGGAAACTGAGCAAAGAGCTAAGTTCTCTTCTGCTCATCAGAGCATTAAGTTATCAGAGGATTGAAAATGAAATCACTTCACAAAGCTTGAAGACTCATGAAGGAATGAGTCACATTAACTTCAACTTGTTGAGGCTTATTAATCTTTAACATCATAAAGAGGTCTGACTCAGAGTTAAAGTCCTGTGAGAGGTAATCCTCACAGGAGCTGATATTTACCTCTGAAAGAGCTTGAACATCTTAATCATCATCAGTTTGTCACAGTGATATTTTCCTTCAGTGAAGCTCATGAGTCTTCACCTTTGCAGAGGTGTTGAGCTTAAGCAGTGATCACAGCAGCTTTGTGAGTCTTGCTCACTTGATGTTTCTTCTGCTTGTGCGCCTTGCACGCCTCCTTGTGACCCTCAGGGTCAGGGTTGACTGAGGGCAGAGATGAGAGTGAAGGTGAACTCAGTTCTCATGAGGAAGATGATGAGGTCAAGGATGATGAAGATGAAGCTGTGAACAGTTAGCAAAAGCGCTTCATGAAAACATATTGTAAAGTTATATAAAGGAAGATGCAGGCCTTGCTGATGTGCTGATGACACTTCACACACTTGACAGCATGAGGGGAGAGGAAATAATCCTCAAAATGATTGAGGTCATAATCTGCAGTGACAGTAACACATGACTCACAGGTCTGAGGAGGGATGTCTTCAATCTTCACAATTATTATCATGAAGGTCAGTCATGAAGTGTTCTCATGAAGGATGATCACAAAAGTCATTTATAAATCACCTCATGATCTTGTTCACAATCAGTGAGCTGAACAAGCTGCTGTGAAATGACACAGTCATGAAGCTGAGCCTCTTCATGAAGGGCTACCTCATGAAAGGTTGATTGCAAGGGGCTGAGTCAGAGGCCTGCATGAACAGAGGAAACAAATGAGAATCACAGATGATTTGCCTGAGGATGTTGATGATGTGACTGATGTGAAGCATGATGAGCTGTACTGCTGTTAGCAAAAAGGCATCATGAAGGCAAGCATCATGAAGACAAGCATCATGAAGACAAGCATCATGAGGGCAAAACATCACAAGAGACATTATAAGAATCATGATCATGAACTTACCTGATGAGGAGTGAAAGGTTGAAGTTGTGAAGATTGTTAACAGTGAAAATTCTGACCTTATGATCTGCGCAGGTCATTCATGAGGCTTGACAAAGTGAATCTGAATGACCTCATGAACAGCTGAACAGGCTCACAAATGAGCAACAATCATCATGAACATTGAGGCAGTGTATAAATCAGTCATAACTTCATAAACATCTTGTGAAGGGAGACTCTTTTTTCCACTGAGTTTTAATGAGCTCTACAACATATTTTTTTTATGATTTTAATTTTTTTTTCTGATCTACAGGGTCATTTTTTTAACTGTTATCAGTGCATTGTGAAGCACTTCTCAGTGAAGGCTTGCAACTGTGAACATCATCATACTCATGAAGACATGAGCCTTTAAAGGGGGGGGGCAATGTGAGCATTCAGTGTATGAAACTCACCAGGTGCTAGTTCAGAATAGGAAAGATTATGCTTAACAACAGCATGACCTTATGAAGGTAACTTTCACTAATGAATCAACCTCATGAGGGAGCTCAGTCAATAAACATCACTCTCAGCACTTCATGAAAGTGATTAAAGAAGTTGACATCATTGATGACACCTCATGAAGGTGTGATTCAACAATGAACACCTCATGAAGGCAGCTTCACTGAGGTGACTGCTTCATGAGATCTTTCTCAGGCAGGTTAGCTTTGAAAGAGATATATTATGAGGTCAGAGCGTGTCTCACTTTCTTTCTTAATAATAATTCTCTACCTACTAGCAATATCATACTATTGTGAACCATCAACTATAAGCTTAAGTCACTATTGTCACATAGCTTCATAATTCCTTAGTTAAGATATTACCTCACGGTAGTACGCTTACACATCAATAATACATACACTCATAATTAATCATACTATTACAAGGTGTAAACCTGACAATCATTAATAAACATCAGTGAATCAGAAAGCTTTAATAATCTGAATGATTCTTTAACTGTGAGTTGAGGAGAATTAAGTTCAGGGGTGCTTGTGATTCTTTATTCAAGGTATGTTATCACATCAGCTTATTTAATGACTTTTTTCTTCAATTTCTTGTTCTTATTCTTCATTTTTTCAAAGTCTGCTTGTAGTTCTTCATGTGCCTTTATAACAGTGTTGATTTCATTCAAAGACTGCTCATGATCAGTGATTAATTGTCAGAGAGCAGTCATTGCTTCAGAGGATTATTCTTGTAAGAGATTAATTAAAATCTCTGCAGTTGAGGTGATCAAGATCTGATTAATCAGGTTTTCATTCAGAGTGAATTGTTCATCATTCACAGAAGTCAACAAAGACTCTTTAATTTATGAGTAAACTTCATTATCAGCTCCTCTGATCATCATGATTAATTTTTAATTTAAGTTTTAATTCTGATTCTGATTCTGATTCTGATGTGTTGACTGTCTGACTTCAGTGTTAATTTGATTCAGAATTCATTCAGGATGCCTTGCAGCAGGAGATAAAAAATGAAATTAAAATAATGTCAAGATTATGCAGATTATGAATTAATGCATGTGTTTTAACAGCTGACATTTAGCTACAGAGAAGAATTCTAATCTAAGGAGCAAAAGGAAGAAAAAGCATGAAGATTAAAATCTTTATATACATGTTAAGCTCACTAATTTAATCACTACTAACTCATTGAGTCATTCAGATCATTCAGTTCAGTTTAATGTTCAAGTGTAAATCTGACAAAGCTTAAACAAAGAAAGAAAACTCACTGATGTAATAAATACTCAGAGGTGAAATGAACATTTTTGCTTACAATTAAGAATTATAAAGAAGATTTGAAGAGAATTTTTCAATTACAATTAAAGGTAAAAAATGACACACAATTGATTTTACAGGTTTTATGCTGAGAACAGTTTACCTTTATTGTGATGAAACCCTTCAGCCTTTCACAGTTATGATTCAATTCACTTCTTTACACAATGCTCAACTGATTGATCACATTTTTATTCATTATGTCATTGATCTTGCTGACATCTTTATTACCTGCTTAATGAACCTTCATACCTCTCTGGTTCAATCATTCATTGATAGGTTCATCATGAATCACAGACATTAACTGATTATGTAATGCACTCTGCATCATCACTTTTTATTCATGATGTTAATCATTACCTGAGGCAGTTCTTGATTATTTCACTTCACCTACGTGGCTGGCCTTCACAAGGCCTCACTGCATATGAATCACAGGCTCAGCCTTACCACATCATGAGCCAGTAGATTTCAAGGGCTTATCCTTAGAAATGAAGCACGTGCATAGGAAAGAATGTATCAAGAGGGCTTGAAGAGTCTTAATAGGGGAGGACGTGATTTCTATTGCTTTATGAATGTGTACTAGCGTCTCAGAGTGATAAAAGCCGCTCTGAGAATAGAAGCTCACTTATGAACTGGCTCTGATTACGCTCCTATGAGCATTTAGTTAGATTTTCCGCTTCACAGCACACACAATACACATTATCAACCACATCTTGCGAGGAGATGAATCAGCAGTGTTAAGAGACAAAGGCGTAAGGAAGGCAGGTAGAGGCCATGAAGAAATTGTTGTAAAGTTACTTGAACTATAACGCGCTCTAATACGTCCTGATCTGGAAGATGAAATATTGTGCCCTTGATTTTGAGAGATACACATTGTAGACTTAGCCATGTCTGACGCTTCTGAAGTAAAGACTATTTTTTCGTTCAAGCAAGTAAGAACGGATATTATATACTGCACACAATTAATCTGACGCCAGTAACATGATAAGCGCCCTCACCTGCCATAATTGTGCCACACACTAATAATTAATAAGCGAACGATTATTAGTGTGTGGCACGATTAACGCCGTGCCAGTCAAAACAATTCTGAAACTCAGACCTGAGCTATCTCAATGATTATTAGAGAGATTTCGCAACCCTTGCTCAGGTCATTGAGCATAATTTCGGCCGTGCACGATGTATTTTACTAAAATCGAATATTTCATCGGGTACAGAGTACTGTAATTGATTCTACACATACTAAGAACTCTGTCTTCTCTTTAATCCGCACAGTCAGAAATATGCTTGATGACCTGAGCAGAGGTTGCGAAATCCCTCTAATCTAGGAAGTAAAGGTCAAAAATTCTGATCCTAGTATATGCAATGCGAATCCCTGACAAACTAAGAAAGCCGATAAGTAGCTTTATGATAAATAAATCACAAGTCTTCATCACTGTCAGTGAGAAGAGTATCACAGGTCATTTATATTAAACAAACTTGAAGTAATCTACTCTTCAATCAGTAGGATTTTGACCCCTGCACACGGGCCCGCCTAACCTTGAGATAACATTAGAGAGCTAAGTTAGTCCGCTGAATTGCTGCGGCGGTGAGCTTAAATGTGATAACATATAATATTATACAATTAAATAGAAGTTGATATGTACCTGCTATGTTAAAATGCTTAGATGCCAATTAAGATGATTTTCAGAAGAATAAAAGCATAGTCACGGTTTCAAACAGTGATGTTGTTCACTTACATTTTGAGACACGGCCGATTTAGGTAAAAGAGTGTTTCATGTAGTAGCTTTGATGTTGCCAGATTTCTAGCCGGCGTCCTTTGGTTTTGGATTTTTTGTTTCCTAAAAACTGTACTCAAAAGTCAACAAGCCAAAACAAGGATTGTGAACTTGCCTGAAACGCCTTCCTTCCTTTACTCCTCCTCCGGAACCTCTCCTCTACGACCCTCCTTAGTCGTAGCGGCGTGACCGACGGTGGCGCCTGGACCCTTTGGACGACTCGTACTTTCTGTTGGAGAAGGGATCGGAGGTTGGGCCAAAAGAGTACCTGCTGGGTGTGGACGGGTACAGGTCTGGATCGTCGGGGTTGGAGTAGAGGAAGGATGAGCGGCGAGGCCTGGGAGGCGCGTCTTGACCGAGGATGCTTCGAGTGAAGGTGGATTGGAGGTCTATCCCCAACCCGAAGTCGGAGGACGAGTCGCGGGTTGAGTCTCTCCTGGAGGAGAACGGGCTGGAGTCGTACCTGCTGCTGTTGAGCTCCGCGTCGTACTTAGAGGTCAAGTACTTGCCTTGGTACTTGCTGGGCCAGTCATCGTCGTCCCTCCTGCTGGAAGAAGAAGAGAACGGGTCGTCGTACCTGCTGGAAGACGACCGACGGCTGGCTCTGCTCGACGAGACCGGAGGATCGTCCCTGATGGAGGAGTATGGGGTCTCGTAGCTGCTGGGAGCGTCGAAACTGCTGGACGAGAACGGGTCGTCGTACCTGCTGGAAGACGACCGACGGCTGGCTCTGCTCGACGAGACCGGAGGGTCGTCTCTGATGGAGGAGTACGGGGTCTCGTAGCTGCTGGGTGCGTACGCGGCCTCGTCCCTGCTGGACGAAGTGTTGTACCTGTGCGAAGAGAAAGGATCGTCGTACCTGGACGTCGATCGGTCGGAGTACTTGTACGGATCCTCGAACTCGCTGGAAAATCCCATGTAGGGGTCGTCATACTTGCTTGGGTCGTCGAAGTCGTCGTACCGCGAGTACGAGGAGCGTCTGGGCATGACTGCGAAGATGAGTGTCCTGGACTTGGCTTCTTTGATCTGAAGTTGGAGTCAGTGAAGTTTTGAACCTGTGAAACTGGTGTGAAGAGCTCCGAGTGGATGTCTTTCCAACCATGAGGTTCTCTGGTTATTTATATCTAGAGAGAATAAACAATGTTCACACTAGACAAAGAAAAATCTTTAAAGACAATGTCATTGTTCAGTCTGCGCTGCCTTCCTGGAACCAAGAGTGCTCTTTTTGTGGCTTGAACGAGACAAGGAAGTGGCAGGTTACAAGGAAGACAATGTCATTGTTGACATTTTACTGGTATTGTACAAAGAATTGTCTGCCACTGTTTGTTTGTTGCATGGTTCCAATAATCATGATGTTGTTGTTCACCCTGCGTGGCCGCTTGTGAACACAAAGAGAATACACCAAACACGATTACTCTTCCTGTGCTAATGACCAATGAGGAGCAACAGCTGTGATATTCACTCATGCATGATACAATGATTCTAACACCCTCCCTCATGACCAGCAAATCAAATGTGACAGCTGAGCAGATGTAGTAGTAGTAGTAGTCACCTCATCACATAAAACTTTCATGATTGTTATTACAAATAAACTCAGTATTCCTGAGGCTTCTGAGGTCCCTAGACCTCATTATGACACATTTCAAAAGACTGCTATTCATACGCTGCACCATGGGTTGGGTTTGGGTTGGGGTTTTTTTGATTCGGTCACACTGAGTTGGATTTGGGTTGGGTAACTCACTGGGTAACTCAGTTCAAGTTCACGTATGACTCATCCAAATAGCTTTCAAAGCAACTGCCACAAGGGCTTTCAAACGGCTTCCGAACGGCTTTCAAAACGGCTTCCAAAATAGCCTCAACGACGGTCTTGAAAGACGGCCTTTCAAAACGGTCTCAGGAAACGACCCTCAGATAAGTTCTCTTTATCATACAGGTACTCCGTCGGTTCAAAGGAGATGAAGATATAACACTTCAGTCTGTCTACAAGTCCACCATGGCATTTATCTTTCTTGGAAATCCGCATGGAGGAAGTGAGTTAGCATCATTTGCAGAAACCGTCAGACGGGTTGTGTCCGCCGTAGGTTTCAACATCAATACCGCAATGTCCGTACGCTTCAGTTGAACAGTATTGAGTTAGAGCTCTCCTGGGAAGAGCTCATTAAAGCAATGGCGTAGTGGTCCTCTCCAAGTACGGACTTTTCAAGAAGCTCTTGAAGTCACGAGGTTAAAAGGGTTCAATGAGAAGGTCCTACCCAACTCTATTCTACTCAAATTCAATGCTGAATAGGTTGCTGATGCAAGTGACAGGTCGTTCCTGTTTTCTTATCCTCACTTGATGATCCCCGAGAGCGCGCCGAGCACATTGATGCGAATCACATGAATATGTGTCGTTTCTATACCAAGGACGGCACAGGCTACCAACAAGTCTGTGGTGAACTTTGTCTGCTGATTGCAGACATATTAATGGAGCGTGAAGAAGAGCAAGTTCATGAAAAGAAGAGGCAAGCAGACTTACTAAGGCAGAAAGAAAGTTAGCATCACAGCATTGAACCTTCTTCATTAGGATTCGAGCTGAGTCTTTTCAAATAGCGTAATCATATCTTCTCGCTGAAGATGAGAAAGGTGAAACTGCCCTTGATAGCCCTTTTCGACCTTGTTAACCTGTTTTTCTAGCTTGTCTTCAGTCTCTATCATTCCCAGAGATGGATGCTCGTAGACACAATATTAAAGTCGCTCTTCAGAATACCTGTGGTTGGCTGTTCAAAATCCCCATTATTGCAATTGGTATCATATAAAGGTCTCGATGAACATCACGGGCTGATCTGGACCAAGGGCAAGCCCGGTGCTGGGAAACCAACGTTGATGAAGCAGGCCCTCAACGTACTAAAAAGCAAGCACCGTTTGTTGTAATGGAACGATATAGAGACCAAATAAATGTATTGTATCTGCCTAAATATCGCCCAAATGATATAAATGAACGTGAGGAAGAAAGCAGAAACTCGAGGCTTTTGAGCCGTTAATATACATGTTAAGGAGCTTTTCGCTAAGCCAAAACATACGTACACTCATGACGTGACTGCTTCTCTTGCTAGAAACCCCTGCCCTAAACCCCTGCCCCAATGACGTCTGCTCAGCGGTGAATCAG
>KK106984.1:3009087-3050983 GCA_000611775.1 Umbilicaria muhlenbergii
TATATGAGTTCATGAAGTCCTCATTTGCTTCAAAACATTCTGAATTTTTCAGTAAGCTTCCGCCTTTCTCTCCCTTGAGGAACAAAATGTGTGTATGTATTTTCACCTGTTTTTTCACTTAGTTTCAGACCTGAAATTGCTGGTTGCTCTTACAATAACTCATGAAAACCCCTTTATAAGACGTGTTTTCAAGTTTCACCTGTTTTTTCTTTAATATATGACAATGAACAACACACCTGAATGGGCGTAGGTGTTTGATGAAGGGTTTAAACTCTTTATATAATTCATATGAAGTCCTTCCTCCATGGTCATCTCCTAAAGGAAGGTGATTCTTTAGGTAGCAGATGATTTTGATGACTTCATCTTAAAATTTAATTGACAATTAAGCATCATAAAGCATGCATCTAGTTGCTTTTGTAATCATATGATTTAAGCATTCAGAGACGCTGTTCTGCTCAGGTGTGTAAATGATGATAAATTTAAATTTCACCCCCTTTGACCCTCATATGCTTGCCAATTTCATATATTCTCCGTCATTGTCAGCCTGTACAATCTTCAATTTCTCACTGATTTCTTTCTCAGCTTTCATCTTTCAAGTCTTGAATATTTCATAGATATTCATCTTCTTTGCCATTAAGAAAATATCAGAATATCAGGCAAATTCATCTGTAAAGGTAACAAAATACTGATTTTCACTTAAAGTATTAACATGATAAGCTCCTCAAATGTCTGAATAAACTCATTGCAGATGTTTTATAACTGTTGACTTTGACTTCTTGACCTGTACTTGTATCATCTTATTATGCAAGCATGTCAAGCAGGCTTTCTTCACCTTGTTAAAATGTAATTCACAGGTTATATCCTTCACACACGGCTTGAGGTGTTGCATACAGCTTGCCTCAGCATGATTAAACCTCTGATGTCATTTCCAGTAGTCAGATTGAGCCTGTGTGAAAAAATTGAAATTTTCAGGGGTTTCAGAGGTAATGTGCCCTAAACCTGTTTTTAAATAAGAGGTGACAGAACTGACAATCATGCTGCTTAATACTGCTCTCATTAACTTCAGAGTGAGCTTTAATGTAGGTGATCCTCCCTCTGCTGTCACTGAGGCTGTCAGGCTGCTCATCAATTTTTGATAAGCTTGAACCTTAAAGGTCACTTTTGCGCTCATTGACTTGACAACATAAATTGAATCATGTTGATTTGCTGTGATCATGATGCTTTCATTATGTTTAAAAACAACATTTTTAAGCTCAAATTCAACTGTTATTTCATGCTTGCTTGCTGCCTCAATTGACAGCAAATTTTCATTCAATTCAGAGACATAGAGGATGTCATTTAAAGTGAGTTTTCTTCCTTCAAAATCAACTTTCACCTTGCTCATATCAGCTGCTTTTATTGAGTGCTCATTGATTAAGCAGACTTTCATGTAATAGTTCTGAATTTTAACAAAAATTGCTCAATTCAGAGTCATGTGATGGCTCACTCTGAAGTTCACAATTCAGCAGTCAGAGGTTAATTCTAGGTTGATTAAAGCTTTCATAATCACTGTCTTTCATGTTTGCTCATCTGAGTTGAACTTGTTGTCCTGATTAATTAAATCTTTCAAATTTTTTGAATCTTCTGTCAGCCCTGAATTTTCATTAGCTTGCCGTGCATTTGCCTTGAACTTTGATGATGATTTAACTTTGTTAAAAGGTAGTTCTTCCTCATCTTTCATCTTCAAAGTGTAGTAATCAGAGGTGAAATGCTCTCTTTTTTAACACTGAAAACATGTTTTTTCTGTCTTGCTGTCTTTGCCTTTGCTTCCTGCTTGAGCTGTGTTTGCAGTGACATTATTAATCAATTTATTATTTGATGCTTCTTTCATTTCTCACTCCTTCAATTGATGTAGAACAGTCTCAATTTCAGGGTTCATGATTTCATTGTTTATTTGAAATACAACTGAGCTGTAAGGCTCCTCCTTTAAAGAGTCAAGGAACACTTTCTGAATCATGTCATCATTAATGAGTGCCTTTGATTTAAGCACTGTAATCTTCATCTGAATTTTCTTCAAGATGTAATAAATCTGCTTCACTGTCTCCTTCAGTCCTTGCTTATAATTGATGAATGCCTTAAGCTGTGACTGATAATATGACTTGCTCTTAAGCTTCTTAATGTTCTCAAGGTGATCTCAAAGCTTTTTTGTTGTCTTTAATTTGTAGAATGTTCTGTCCTCCTGAGAGCAAAATAATAATATGTTGTTTTAAGCCTTTCTATCAGTCCTTCTTTACTTCTTATACTTCTCAATGAGAGGTTTTAATGTCTTCTCATTCAAACCCTTCTTCCTCTCTGATGCAGCGTCAGTTTCATCTATGACGTCTCAGTAGTCTTGTGCTTTCAAATAACCTCTTGTTCTCTCTGCTCATTGAGTGTAGTTCATCTCATTGAGTTTAACTAGGCCTGAGGCCTTCAGAGACTCATATTTCATGCTCTTTTAAAATCATGTGACTGCCTTCTGCATACGCGGCGGCGTGGATAATGACTCAGAGGTGTGAGTATTTATTTGAAGTTCTATTGATCAAGCCTTCATATATATATAGATGTTTCTATTCATTCAATTTTCAAAGTGGAATTCATATGAAGAATTGACATCTTTTTCAGTCAGTTTTTCAACTTTATAACTGGCTGATATTGAAGGTTTATATCAAAGCAAACTTTGGTTGCTTGACTTGCTCGACGGCGGCGGGGGTGGCGACGGCGGGGTTGACGGCGGCGGGGGTTAAGGCAGTGAGGGTTAGGGCGGAGGCGGTAAACAACAACAACAGGCGGTAGTTAGACACTGACCAGGCTCATAACCTGTTGTGTAATGGAACGATATAGAGACCAAATAAATGTATTGTATCTGCCTAAATATCGCCCAAATGATATAAATGAACGTGAGGAAGAAAGCAGAAACTTGAGGCTTTCAAGCCGTTAATATACATGTTAAGGAGCTTTTCGCTAAGCCAAAACATACGTACACCCATGACGTGACTGCTTCTCTTGCTAGGAACCCCTGCCCTAAACCCCTGCCCCAATGACGTCTGCTCGGCGGCGAATCGGCGAAATTCAACACCGTTCCCGGATACTGCAACCTTCGGGTTCTTCTTTAATGCTCGTGGAAGCCTGCTAGAGAGGTCATCATTGGGTCTATTTCGTTCCTTACTACACCAGCTCTTATGGCAGGTTCGTCCATTGCTTTCAAACTTTCTGTCCGCATTTCGCAAGAAAGAGCAAACGCAAAGCTGTTGGGATTGGCACCTAGACGAGACTCGTGAGGCTCTGCGTAATGCTCTGACACGCCAAGAGCGTCCACCTATAGTCGTGTTTATTGACGCTCTCGACGAGTGCAACAAAAGTGAAGTCCGGCGCATTGTTGGGTTCTTAGAAAGTGCATCGTCTTCCGCAGTCTCTAATGGAGCTAGCATCCGTATATATTTGTCGAGCCGCCATTACCCAAACATTCGTCTAAATAAGTGATCTGAGATCCAAATGGAGGACAAGAATGAGGTCGATATTGTTGTATAGAGCGATTATTTAGAGGCCAAATAAAATGTATTATTGCACTAGCTAAATATCAGTCCAAAATTGAATAATGAACGTAAGGAAGAAAGCAGAAACTCAAGGCTTTCAAGCCATTAATATACATGTTTAGGAGCATTTCGCTAAGCCTAAATGTACGTACACCCATGACGTGACTGCTTTTCTGGCTAGAACCCCTGCCCTAAACCCCTGCTCCAATGACGTCTGCTTGGCGGCGAATCGGCGAAATCCAACAGATATCGCAACATACGTTCATACGAGACTGGCATCTAGTACTGAAGATGAGCAGAGCCGCGAGCTGAAGAGGAATGTAGTCCTCAAAGCGTCTGGTGTGTTTCTATGGGTTGCACTTGTCGTTGATATGCTCCTCAAAGCCTAGGATCATAGTGAATCGATGAGAAAAATGCAAGATATCTTGTCGTCAATGCCATCGCAACTACACGACCCCTTTGCACAAAGTCTGCAGACCCTTAACGGCGCGGACACGAAAAGGACATCACGATTGATGCAATGGGTACTCCTATCAGAACCGCCTTTGGACATGGGATTGCTGCATTGTGCACTAGATCCAGATGCGGAATCTCCGCGTTTACTACTTGACCCCTGGCCAACTCCTGGCGCGCTTGCTTTGGACACGAGATTGCTGAATTATGCACTGGATCCAGATGCTCCTGGCGCGCTTGCCGTTGGGGATATATGAGTGGAAAGATTGATCTGGAGTTTATCCAGAGGTCTTCTTGACGTCAAAGAGCTGCGAGGTAATCGTCTGCGGGAGCACAAGATATATGCTCATCGCTCCGTCGGTCCAATCAGAATGGTGCAATTTATCCATGAATCAGCCCGGGACTTTTTGCTGCAAAGGAAAGGATTCCAAATCCTTGATAGTACCATTGAGAGAAATCCTATAGGTGTGAGCCAGGACCAACTAGCCCGTTTCTGCGTCTCTTACCTTGCCTCCGCTGAAGGATTCTATATGCATTTGGGACCAAGCAGCGAGTTAAACAAACGCGGAGATGTACATCACAAAAGGATTTTAGGTCGCTGGTATGTAGGTGACTTGACGATAGCATATCCATTCATAAAATACGCAGCCGAATATTTGTTCGTGCATGCTGGCAGAACCTAACTGGACGGCATTTCCCAGGCGCACTTGGTGGAAGATCTTCAGAGACCTCTTTGTCAAGCTTTTGACCGCATTAAATGCCAAAAGTTCGAGTACAAGTCCAAAATGGTCGCCCTCGAGGGCCCTCTGACGTTGCAATATCTTGCTTCAGAGAACAATCTTTTCTCCTGCGTCGCTGCTCTTATTCGACCAGGAGTAGACCCCAACATAAGAGGTGGAGAATGCGGATATCTGCTGAATGTTGCTTCCAGAAATGGGCATAAGAAAGTGGCCCAAAGTCTGCTTGAGAGTGGAGCGCGCATCGATAATGTCAACCATTGTAACAGGACAGCACTTTTGCAGGCAGCGGCACAAGGACACTACGACATATTGAAGGTACTGTTAGAGATTCACGCAGATATAGAAGCCAAGAATTCCTGGGGGTCCACGGCCTTGCACGTGGTTGTTCAGCATCGTCAAAATCATGTTATTCAGCTGCTTCTGAATAGAGGGGCAAATATTGAAGCGAAGAACGACAGGGGGGATACACCGCTGCACGAGGCAGCTCGCAGGACAGGTATTCAGGGAGATGTGTCACAGCTGCAGCTGCTCTTAGACAACGGAGCCAATGTCGCTACCGTCAACGAACTTGGGGAGACGCCACTACATATTGTCGCTCGTTCTCGGTCAGATGAACCTTTGAAGCTTCTTCTAGGAAAGGAGGCCGACATAGCAGGAAGAGACGACTCCGGGTTTACAGAGTGCTATATACTGCAGCTCAGAACGCTTGTTATGAAGTGACACGTTGTCTTTTGACTCAGGGTGCCGACATCGGTGCTAGGAAGTAAACCGTGCTTCATGAGGCAGTCAAAGGTAGAAATTTACATCCACCCAAATGAGCAGTATTACTGCAGCCCCCGATTACGACTGAGGGGAAAGAAAGATACATGGTAGAGCACCTAGGGCGATTGCATCAGCAGAAAGAGCTGATACAACTGTTATTAGAAAAGAGTGGACATAGATGCTGCTACTCTAAACGGAGAAAGGCCATTGCATGCTGTAGTAAAAGCAGATTACCATAAGCTGGTACAATTTCTTTGGAGTATAATGCAGATTTTAACGCGAAAAGTCAAGGCGGGTCAACAGCACTTCACATGGCGATCGCTTATCACGAATGTAAGTGCGGCTTTCCAAAGCCACCAGTAGAAAAGATCAGCCAGGAAAAGGAGGAACTGGTGCAGATTTCGTTCAGAGTAGGAGCAGCCACCTCGGCACGGGATCAGATCGGAAAAGCAGAGCTTCACATTGCATCCGAAAGAAGGCTTGAGAGGATCATCTGGCTCTTATGGAAAATGGTGCGGATATCGAGGGCAGGGATAACCACGGAGTGCAAGCAGTCAACAAAGAATGGCTCACAGAACTTTGGAGAGGTCTCCGCAGGCCTCTCCTGGGTCCGACGCGGAAGGATAATCGTGACCGTACTCACAGGGAGAGTCAAAACATGAATTATCTCAAAAACGGTTGTAGCATCGGTTTCAGGAACAGTGACGCTAGCGACATAACATGGCTTTCCGAGAGCATTTGGAAAACCACTACCTGCAAACAAGTACAGCCTAAATCCGTTGACCACCGGCAACTCCGCACCCGCCTCACCTCAACTCAAAGCAGTCACAAGCCCATCACAACCAGAACCAAGCCCTAGCACCAGCTATCGAAAGGTCTCCGGGGATTTTTGGAGCTCCTGAGGTCCGCCCCGACGAGTTTTCTTCCTAACTGCCGGACGGGGAATTGCTCATCCATGTCGAGGCAGGGGGCGGGCCACGTGACTCTGTAGATGTTGGAACTGCACGACCTGATTTGCAACCGAAATCACGTGATCTCTCTGCTTCTTTGCCCAGTCCCTGGCGTTCCTGAAAGCGCCAGCTGCCTCCCGGAATGATTCGACTGAGTCAACCATAGAAAACGTCCTGAGCTGAGTCATGTGGTAACGACGTCTACCACCAGGTGTTGCCGGTTGGGTGGGATGTGTTGTATAAATCTTGAGCTGGCCGTCATGGTAGGTTGTAATAACAGTATAGGCGTTGCCGTCGTATTCCATTGCACCGCCGCTTCTGTAGGAGTGAGCATGCAACATCCCGCGGGCCCCAACTGCGCCATCGTAACATACCTGACGCTTCATTACATCTACCCTGCCACTTGGCCCCTTCACCTCCAGAAAGAAGTTCGGAAGTGCCGGGTGACTGAGGTTCTCTGACGGTACGATGTAAGGACCCAACGGTTTCCGTACCCGTCGGTCAAATGTTGCTGGGCGGTCACCATCGTAGAAGTCCGGCTTAAGGGCAGTAATTGTGTTATCGGTTATGGGCTCGAGTTTGGTGTATTGGACGTTCTTACGGGATGGGATGTTCGCGTTGCCTGCAATGATGGGGAGAACATTACCCATGACCGCGGGCTCATCATAGGCGCGCAAATTTGCATTTTGAAAGGCTCGGAAGGCTTCATCAGAAAAGCGAGATGGTGATAAAGGTGGTCTTGGCTGCACCAATGCCTGCTTGATCTCCTCCCAGTCGTTGGGTCTCGGGGGGATGCGGTCATCAAGATATTCATAGCCATGGGGATATATGTCGTGGTCAATGAGATGTTGTTCAAACGCAGCGTCATATGGACAGATTTTTGGTTGGGTTTGCTCGGAAGAAGTGCTCCATGTGGTTGATGGATCCAGCCCGCTCCTTGAGGCCCACTCGCCTGAGCTCATTCTAGGATTCGCGTGGTCGTTTCTGGTCCTGGATACTGTAAAATGATCAGCAGCATTCAAGAGGAATTACGATCCAGCTTACTGCGGTGAGATCACTAAGGCTTGGTCCACCGTGTCTAGCGAAGCGCTTTAGCTCGGGAATGTGGTCTTTCTTTAAAGCTGATGGGTCGGGCGGTATGGGGTAAAGAATTCGGACGGTCCTTCGATCGAACTCTCGAAGGGCGCGAGGAGTAAGCCACTGCTTCGAAAGATTATCCCAGAACGCGGCCGGAGTCCGGTGTTGTCGCTTACCCTCGGGCGTTCTAGAAGGCGCCGGAAGGGGGAGTGCAATCGGCTCTACTTTCGATTCTTTTCGCCTTCGATTCTGGCCTGCTGGTATCGAGTCCAAAGGCATCGGGTCTTGAGATGTCAATGGGCGCATTTTTGAAGAGGACATTTATATTGTCGCAAGCGTGCTGTAAGGTCAGCTTGCGGCACAGTACGCGTTAGTGGACTAGAGGTAAGGGGGTCGAAGTCATTAATAGAGGGAAGACTGCCAGTTGATATCGCAACCTGGCCGCTAAGGAATTTAGTGGGGGGAGTCTCCCTCTGTTCGTAACCTACGATGCATTCCAATACTCGTGTTGGCAGGAATGTGTCATCGCAACACAATGAGTTTAATAACCCTCAGCCAAGCGGTGTTAAGCGTAGTAACCAGGACTGCCATATCATATTGGCAACTTTCGCTCCGGCTTGTCTCGGGACACCTTTCGCCACCTACCGAAACTAACCCAATTTGTGATCGGTGAGGGCCTTGCAAGGCCCACTAAATTTTGGTGTACGGGGGGTCCTTGCAAGGCCCCCACTTATACCCGATTTAGTCAAGCTGCGGAAAAGTGGAATCTTCGGGCGGTTTCAGGGGTAGAAAAGCAGGCATATGAGTACGTATTGCGGGGAAATTGGGGTTTTTCGTATAGAAGTCAGGGGCCTCCATTGGACTCTTCTACTATTACTTAGATAGAAATTACACTTGTTTTACATACAAACATCATCGCCGCCATGTCTGCTCCTGCCTAGCGAAGTCTAAGTTTTCGCTAGTAATTTAGTATGTAAGCGGGCTGGCTCACCCTGGTATGGAGGCGCCAGCTAACCGAAACCGCTTTAGTTTCGGTAGGTGGCGAAAGGTGTCCCGAGACAAGCCGCTTTCGCTCTATGTTTAGAGTCTAATTCCCCACCTTCTAGAGTACATAGTACCCCCACACCGATCCAAGTTCAATAAAATCCCAGCCCACGCCCGACTTCATCAATTAACACATTGCGATGCAACGTCAAGCCATCAGGATAGACCAGCGGGAAAGGCGCTATGGAATGGTAACTTGGTCAGTTGCTTCTTCGCTCGTTCATAGGGTGATGATTGGAGCTGCCTAATTACACTAACAGCGCTATTCCTCAGGATCTACGCGTTAACCTAAAGTACCGACTGCTACGTAAGCTAGGTGAAGGCGGTTCCAGTGTGGTTTATGAAGGTATGGACCAAAGCACGAGGTCTCCTTGGTGGAGTGTGCTAATTTGCCAGTGATTAATGTCGAAACCCAAAAACATCTTGCCGTTAAGCTGGAACACGTATCGATTGAGCTTTCAGGTCTGACAGACGAAGCCGAGATTTACCAGCTACTTGACGGCCGTGTACCCGTTGAGGCATAAAGTTTATTTTCTTCGTAAACCAACCACGTCTGTTTATAAAGAAGGCAGTCACCTTATGAATTGACTGACGCTTTATAAATCGACTGAGTCTTTGTAAATCGCCTAGTCTCTTTGGAAACTGACAAGTGCTGCTATTAACGCCCTCATGCAAATCTTAAAAAGGAAGTGGGGGACTCAGAATCCCTGAAAATCAAGTGTTGTTTGCTATGAATAAGGGGTCGGAAGCAGCTGCTGCAGGTGCATTGATCAGAAACTGTACCCGTCCATTACAAATGGACTGCATATCTTTATGAACCGACGAGCTAGTCCTAATGCGTCACGATATTCATGAACAGATCGTTCAATCACAAAGCAACCAGTTCCTTCATAATGTGATTGTCGCTGCTTTATCAATGCTTATATTTGATCAAGAATTGAACAGAGAAGACAGGAAGTTTGCACCTGCAGCAGCTGCTTCCGACCCCTCATTAATAATAGCAAACAACGCTTGATTTTCAGGGACTCTGAGTCTCCCACTTCGTTTTTAAGGTTTACATGGGGGCGTTAATAGCAGCACTCGTCAGTTTCCAAAGAGACTATGTGATTTATGAAGACTCAGTCGACTTATAAAGCGTCAGTCAATTCATAAGGTGACTGCCTTCTTTATAAACAGACGTGGTTGGTTTACGAAGAAAATAAACTTTATGCCTCGACGGGTACAAAACTTCCTATCTTTTCTATTCAATCCTTCATCCAATATAAACGTTGATAAAGCAGCGACAGTCACATTATGAAGGAACTGGTTGCTTTGTGATTGAACGATCTGTTCATAAATATCGTGACGCATTAGGACTAGCTTATCGGTTCATAAAGATATGCAGTCCATTTGTAAAAAAATGGTCTTTATGCATGGACGGGTACAGCGGGACTGGGATTCCTCGGGTGGAATGGTTCGGATATGAGTGCGAATATAGAGCCATGATATTCGACCTTCTCGGACCGAACCTGGAAGATCTCTTCAACTACTGCGGTCGCAAATTCTCCCTTAAGACGGTGCTGATGCTCACCGATCAGCTGATCCATCGTATTGAGCACATCCATTCCAGGGGCTTACTTCACCGCGATATCAAACCGGCAAACTTCTTGATGGAGGCTGGCAAGTCTGGAACTACTGCCTATGTGACTGATCTAGGGATAGCAACCTTTTACCGTGATGGTACGACGGGTTCTGAGACTGCCCGAGAAGGATATGGAGCCCTCATCGGTACAGCACTTTTTGCCAGCATCAACGGTCACTTTGGCGTTGGTGAGCGATGCTCAAGTCCTACCACTTTGCAGAGCCTGACTGCTGACCTTTGACTCAGAACAATCGCCTCGGGATGACATGGAGTCACTTGGATACCTTCTCGTATACTTCATTCGCGGCTCGCTCCCTTGGCAAGGCCTCAAGGCCGAAAACGGAAAGACGATGGAACAGCGCGTCTTGCAGAAGAAAGAGGAGACCAGCATTGAGGAACTTTGTGATGGACTTCCCAAAGAGTTTGCTAGCTATTTCCATCATGTTCGCTCTCTTCCCTTCGGGCATAAGCCCGACTATGGACGTCTTCGCAGAAACTTCCGGAACCTCTTTATTCGCGAAAGCTTCGAATATGATCATGTCTTTGACTGGATCATCTTGAAGTTTCTGGAATTTAAGAATGGTCCTCTCGCTAAGATGCAGCAGAAAAGGAAACGAGCCTCCAATCCTCGTCCCAATGGTCCCTAAGCTAAGACGCAGCGGACAAGGTAACGAGATTCTGTTCTAGTCTAGTCACGAATTATGGAAGATTCATGAATCACCAGTTGGCTCTCCAACCACCTACACTTCGTAAAGTGACTAGTATTACCATGGATTCAATAGTTTGTTTTTGTTCAGTGAACTGACTGCATCATGAGCCAGCTAATGCTGCTTTCTGGGGCAATTTTCATGAGGCGAAACAACCCTGGGGGAGGCATTCCAGAAGCACCTCGAGGACTAAAGGACTGTGTTTTCTGTATTGTATACTGGCCCTGTGCGCTGAAGTTTTCTGGCTGGCTTGTTGTGCATGGAATGTGCTGCTAGAATGAGAAACGGCGTCCCAAAGACGCGGCATTGGTTAGGACATGGGTTCTTTAGTTACATTATAATAAATGTCCATTCACGAATTCTCTGTTGAATTATAGATCGAGCAATTAATGTGCGACTAGGAATCGTTAAAATATGTGATGCAACCGGCGACAATACCAACTCTCAGTAAATTCCGACATCTGCACGAAGTTACCATGATCCCCACTCCCTGCCGTCTGTCCAATAAAACAAGGGTCGGTACTCGTAGAATCCCATCAGTCAATTACGATACAACCATAGCAAATGCAGTAGATCGTCCATACCAAAGCGGATGACGCAAACGTACATTTGTAGAGCCCTAAAGGTGTTTGACAGTGGAGTAGAACAGGGGATAGGAGAGGTTACCGGGAAGCTTGAGGGTCTCCCATAATATGAGTGTCGTATCTCCCCGATTCGGTTTGCGTCACATAGAGTAATCACCAGTACGCGACATCCGGTCTCGACCATGGTACTACACTCTGTTCTTAACAAGGTTGTATAGAAACGGTTTGACATCTACATCAAAAATTCTCTGTAACAGCGCACAGTCCACATCTGTTTCAAAACTTTGCCCGTATTTCCAGTATATATTTCTCAGACAACGGGCGCCGGCCGAGGTGGAAGCCGACGTATCTTCCACGTGATTATCCTAGCCAAACCGTGGAACCCTACATTAAAGACTTCGCTTACGCTGATGATCCCTTCCATAAACGCCGCGCTATGTCAGCCTCAATATGAATTCAACGGCTTCCTTCCATAAACGCAATGTCTGTCCATATGTCAGCGGTATCCCTCCTTGCGCAGATCGACTGGTAGGTGTTCCTACAGCTTGCTACACAAATGGACACGATTGTTGTCCAAGTCTTTCCGCACTCCGATGAGGAAGAGTTCCACTTCTTGCGCGCTCCAGCCAAGAGAGCGGGTGAACAGTCCCATGGAAATCCCTTGAAGTCCGGCGCGGAGCTCAGCTGCGGCGTGTCAATTCTTGCAGCATATACTTCACGCCTAGGGGGTGATGCTAACCTCGGAGGAAGGCTCCTGCTTCCTTCAACCGCGGGTCAAGCGGCCAGCTACCCCAAGGAACGGTAAAGACTTCCTCCGTTACGTCCTCGTAGCCAGCTGCGATGGCGATATCTTTGAATTTTGGCGCTATCTGGACATCACACCCTTGTCCCAGGGCTGCTTGGTTTAGCGTGTTGATGAAGGCCAAGATCTGACTGTAACTCTCCGGGGGGCTGCCGTCGATGGAGACGGGAAAGATGTCGAGCTCACAAAGCTCGATCCAGCCTCCTGGCTTCAAAGTCCTGCGCCCCTGTTAAACCTAGGACCCTCGGAAAGCTCTTGGGGACTGATTAGCGGCTTGTACCTCATTGCTTGATTTAAGGCTCGGGGTAGGTTCTTGATTGCGAGAAACAAGAACCGGAAGTGGATCAAATCGAAGCTATTGGGGTGGTGCAACCAGTCTTCCTCGACATCATCAATCTCGAATCTAACATTGGGAGGGATCCTGTGTTACACAATGAGTAGGCTCTTCCAATATAACGCTTGGATCTATCGCAGGACTCACCACGTGGGCTGTATGGGAGAAAGATCTATTAAATCATCAAATAAGATAAAACCCGTTTTCGGACGAATACTCACCAGTCCCAATGACTTCGGCAGTCGGATAGGTTTCGCCTGGTGATTACTAATGTCAAGATAGCCCATGCATCACGGGAACAAGCCACACTTACCCATCTCTATAGCCCATATACCTGAGATAACGTCAGACCTGCGCAGCTGCTCTGGAGCAGATTGCCACTTACCCGTGCCGGTTCCCACGTCCAGAATCTTGGTCGGATTTGGTCCGATTGGTGCGAGGTGAAGGCGGCCCTCCATAAGTAGCATGTTCATGTGATGTTTCATGTCTTCGCGGTCCATCTCCTCCTAGCAGGGCGGTCGAAATTGAGTGGGGGTCACAGGCATTATAGGGAAGTATCATACCTCATCGTTGGGAAGTAGATAGCCTGTCATTGGCCACTCAACATAAGAGAATTGTACAAGAAAAAGAACACGATGTTACTTACGACCCTCCTTGTAACTATGATATCTCCGTCCATTTTCATACCGATGTCGCATGATGTCGCTCAGAACCGACCCTCCGTAGCTTGATCTAAGGCAGACAGCGCCATCAACATCACGCCCGATCTTGTCATTGGTGGAAGCTTTACCCGTCGCCGAAGGTCGAGTCTTCTCCATCCCAGAACTGCAAGGCGGGTCAGCCGACGTCGCGGGGCGGATTGTGAATCGTCCGGAGTGAATGTGGCGGGGTTGTCATACATTGTCCACCTCGATATCGTCTTCATTGTTCCCGCCGAGGCCGACGTCATGGCCCATATCGTGGCCTACATCTTGGCTGATGTCGTTCGCATCGGGGCGCGCGAGGTCATCGTCGCCGGTGATGTCGCCGCCGGTGGTGACATCCGCATGGCTACTGGCATTGCCATTCCCGTTGCCATCGGTGTCCCCATTGCTGTTGCCATTGATGGGCGCTGAGGCCGCCAATGGAATATCGCTGGCGGCTGTGGCGTCCGAGACGGCGGGATAGTGCGGGGCGTGATTGGCCAGAGTGTCGGCAAAACTGTGGCCGGCAAAGGCAGGGTATTCGTAGCCTAGATAGGCGGTGTCTGAGCGGGCCCCCTCTGCCATCTCTGCTATTCTGCGGCCAGGCTCCCGAGGCAGCTGAGGCGAGGTTGATGGCGATATGTCCAAGTGTCAGAGACGGTGTTGGCGAGACAAGAGACAAACGAGACCAGCTGGCCATACATATACGAACGGCCGTCCGGGGCAGACTTTTGGAGGGCTGACGAAGGTACCGGACCACGGGCTTCTATGTTGAGTTTAGTGGCGTCGCAAGCGGTCGCGACTTGCAAGAACGGGGTCGGCCTAAAGGTAAGGCCTAGGGTAGGCCTACCTAAGGCCGGCCTACGGTGCTGCTTGTATCCGCGCATGTTCGGGTACAACAATGGGACGAGTGGGCTCTCGACCCGTTGGACATCCGTTGGGTATCTGTTGGGTCTGCTGGCGCGTTGCGACCTTATCGACCAGCTGCACCATCCGATTCCTCCCCAGAGCCATGCAAGGCAAGCAATGCGCACCAATCGACCTTTCGGCCTCTACGGCGCGCGTCAGGTCGTCGCGAGATACTAAGATACTAGGTCGACTGCTGCGACGCCCCCTTGCCTCCCCTTGGCCACCTTGCCCTGCCTCGCCTGCCTACCTTACCCTTGCCCTTCCCCATCCGTCTCGCTACGTCAACCTTAACCTCACCTTACTTGAACGCCGAATCTACCTGACCTAGGTACCTTACCTTACCTACTAGGTCTCGAATCTTTGGCTACAGGCGCAAGGGCAGGGCCGGCACTTTCCTTCCCTTACTCTCATGACGTTGCCAGGGCTGTGCTGCGCTGCTGCGCTGCTGTTGTGCGCGCATGCAGTCAGGCGCGATGCATTCTCTCTTTTCCCTTTTCCTTCACTCATTGCCTCCGAGGTCTCCATTGCCTGACCCTGACCTCGGACCCGCGGGAGCGGTCAGCCTTTTAACAAGCCCCTCTCGCTCAGGCTCCGTCGAATCCGTCCTGTTCTTATCCTCTGAAGCCGGGAATACCACTCCATCGGTACAATCGCTCCCTCGTACATCCAGGTAGTCCAGGGGAGACTCCAGCAAAGACACAAGGGAGCCTACAGCAGCCGAAAGCGATGGATGCTCATGCAGACGCCCACGTGAACGGCCAGTCCGGTGACATCCATGTGCTGGTCATTGGAGCCGGTGCGTCTCTCCACCTCCACCCAACTTCCTTCCGTCCTTCTTTCCTTCTCTGCATCCATCTCTGCATCTATCAATAACCGGGCCGTGTAACACCACGCTGGCCTCGCCATGCTAACACCTCGGTTCAGGTATCACAGGTCTCTTGTTGGCCCAGGGTCTCCAAAAGGTACGAGACAAAAGCCTCCCTGAAGGGTTCCTGCATGGACTCTCATTTTATTGCCAATACATCTCTGCGAGCAGCCTCTAACGGCAGAAAACTACCTAGGCTGGCTTTCGCTGCAGCATCTTCGAGAGCGAGACGGCCGCCCAGTATCGCCCGCGAGAATGGACCATGGGCCTGCATTGGTCCCTGCCGCTTCTCGAACACATTCTCCCAGCCGAGATCTGGACCGGACTCAAACAAGCACAGACCGATCCCAACTACGAGGCGCCTGGAGCCGATGTCCTTCCCATCTACAATGGCTTGACCGGAGACCTCATCAAGAATGTCCCGATCCCGAAGACTATTCGCTACTCCAGGAGGAAGATGCGCGCTCACCTCACCAAAGGCGTGGATGTCAAGGTAACCTCGATACCCGTTGTGGCTGCGCCTCCGACCTTGGCTGACGCACCGTGCTAGTACGGCAAAGCGCTGACCAGCTTCGAATGCCCTGATGAGCGCACCGTCGTGGCTCACTTTGCCGATGGCTCGCACGTTTCTGGTACCCTTCTCATTGGCTCCGATGGTCCTCGTTCCAAGCTTCGAGAACTTCTTCTCGGCCCGGAGAAGGCTGCAGCCAAGCAACTAGGAATCAACCAAGCAAATCTCACGGTCAACTTCGGTAGTGCGCAGAAGTCGCTCTTCGCCCGAAAGAACCACCCGTCCTTTTGCCTAGCGACAAGCCCCAACAACATTGTCAATCTTATCTCGAGTATGTATCACCATACCATTTTCCCAGACAGGGGTAGCGTGCTAAATACTATTTAGTCCAAGACCTACCAGATGCAGAAAAGCCAGAGACATGGCGCTTTCAAGTCGTGACGAGCTGGGTCGGAGAGCGAGATCTTTCTTTGACCGACTCGGATCGACTGGCAATGGTTAAAAGCCGCATGCAAGACCAGGCCGAACCTTTCCGCTCAGCAAATCTCTGGATTCCAGATGATACCCCGGTGACGTTTGATGACATTGCCTACTGGGTCACCATACCGTGGGATAATCATGGTGGTCGGATCACTCTGGCTGGAGATGCGGCCCATCCTCAAGCACCGCGTAAGCCCTACCACCTCCTAAAGAGAACTTTTCCTAATGTCATTTCCGGCACTCCCTAGATCGCGGCCAAGGCCTCAATCACTGCATCTGCGACGTTGCCAACCTCGTTGACGCTGTGAAGAAAGCGCAGGGTTCCACGGCACTCCAAGAAGCCATCTCAGCATACGACGATGAACTGGTGCAGCGAGGCTCCAAGGAGGTCCAGATTTCTTACCAGCAGGCAATAATGTTTCACGACTGGGAGCAGCTTATGAACTCGCCGATGATGACCCTCAGCATGAACAAGGCATGAACAGGAATGAATGGAGTCCAGGAAGCTGTTGCTTGATACTTTTTGGAAATACCAAGATGCGATGAAGGCGAGAGACATATTGTTGGATACCTTTTCAGATTCACCGGACATCTATCCAGTTGCAGCTTGTTCAACATAAATTAGCTTTTCACTCTTGGATCTCAATGTACTCATAACACATGCACAGCTACCTCGTACAATGACTGACGGGCAACCGTGATTGTAGCAACAGCGCCATCTCTGCAACAAGCCCACAGAAGCTTCTGTCAAGCTGGAATATGTACAAGTCTTTCCGTTCCATCCATATCGTCCTGCAAAAAGCCGTGCTTCACGATCCCTCCTCCGGCCTTCGACACTCCCCCCATATCTCCACCCCTTCTCTCGATGACTCAACGTCCATCCACACCTCAACCACTCCTCCCAATAACTCAATGACCCTTCTAACCCCCACAAACAAGTTAGCACTGACTCACTCACCCACTCTCACTCAGTCCCACTTTCCGCTCAACCCTCTCCTCAACCCCCCACCCCGACCCCAACCCCGAACGAATCCCCCGAAAAGAAAACTCAAGCACTCACCCCCCCCCTCTCATCATTCATGCCAATCACGACGGGCGCCTCCGGATGCTCCTTCTGCGCCTTTTCATTACTATTGCCCTCATCGCTCTGCGTAGCGGCCTGGCCGCCTTGGCCGGCGGCCTTGTCGCGCTGGCCTTGGGCGGCGTTGCTGGATTGGACGTCGAGTTCGTCGGCGGTGTCGGTGGTGTGGGTTTTGGAGGAGGAGGGAGAGCCGCTGCTGGTGGCGGAGGAGGAGGAGAGGCGGTGGGTGGAGCGGGGGAGGGAGCGGAGGGTGCGGAGAGGGAGGCGGAGGGCGGTGGGCGGCATGGTGGTGGTGGTGGGTGGGGAATGCTGAGTGCTGAGTGCTGAGTGGGGAGTGCTGAGTGGGAAGTGGTGAGTGGGAGAGCAGAGAATGCGATGGTAGAGAGAGCTGGTGGTTGTCAATTGATGATAATGGGGAAAGGTGGGAGCGGTGGTATGGTCTGATATAGTGATGACATCAGTGGTCGATTTTGCCGGTGCCTCGGCTGAACTTTCCCGAATCCTACTTGACCGGCAGTCAAAATAATGTAGGGCATCTTCAAGGATCTCACCCCCGGAAAACCCCATGCACTGATAACTATTTTCATTTCTGCTATGCAGCGCAAATCCTTGCCCATCGAGGTGCTGCCTGCCTGGGCAGATCTCAACAATGTGGAGCTCAACGGGGTGAAGATCTCTTCGTTCCCAGCCGGCAAGGGCTCGGGTGTAGTCGCAACTGCCGACCACAGCGGGGAGGGTGTTATACTAATGAGAATCCCACAAGAGCTCGTTTTATCTCTCGACAATGTATGGATGTATGCTAAATCCGATCAACGCCTCCGAGAGATACTTGAAGCTACCGGGGATTATGGCAGGGTACTGTGCTTTACGCCCATAGCAGCAAGACGACTACTAATGGATGCCAGACAGCGAGGGGAGCGATTTTGATCTTTCTGCTTTTCCAAATCACTTCTACAGCTGTTCTGCCAGTTAAGCTCGGGTCTTCCAATCCGTTTACCGATTATGTGCAATTCTTGCCTCCTCATATACCCCTACCTACGTTCTGGGGAAATGCAGAGATAGAACTGTTAAAAGGAACGTCTCTGGAGGTGGCATTAAGATCGAAGCTCAATAGTCTCAGCCGTGAATTTGACTATCTGCGGGCCTCGACGCAATCCATCAAATGGTGTCAGCAGTACTGGTGGGATCGAGAGACAGGACTTTTGTCTCTGGACGATTGGAAGCAAGTCGATGCAATGTACAGATCTCGGGCGCTAGATCTACCAGGTACGGGACACGCCATGGTTCCTTGCATTGACATGGCAAATCATGCCTCAGGAAAGGGTACGGTGGCGCGATACGATACCGACGCCGATGGTGGTGGGATCCTAGTCCTCCGAGATGGCAAAAGCGTCGCTGCTAGGGACGAGATTACAATTACCTACGGGGACGACAAAGGCGCATGCGAGATGTTGTTTTCCTATGGATTCATTGAAGAAAGCATGGAATCCGCCCGGGAGCTCTTTCTAGACCTCGATATCCCTAACGACGACCCCCTCAAGCAAGCGAAGAAGACCGTGGCCAAATCTCCGCCAGGATTGCGCATTTTCCGGGCCGGCGAGTCTACAGGGTGGGAAGGGCCATTCGTGTGGCTTCTTTGCGTGAACGAAGAGGATGGCCTCAAGTTCCATATGTTGCAAACGACCGACGGTGGACGGGAGCTGGATGTGTCGTGGAAAGGCCAAGATCTGGTGGACCCATTGAAGCTGGAAGGACTGCTAAAGGCAGACCCTCTCTGGGATGTCTATAACCTTCGAGCTGTGACCACCCTCCAGGGCCGCGTCGAAACCCAACTATACAGCCTGGTCAGCGCGGGCGAGCAGATGCAGGTTGCGGCCGAGCAAGGGCCGGCGAGTCCTCCCCACCTCGAGATTGCCATGAGGTTGCATGATCTCGAAGAGGAATTGTTGATCCAAGCTTACGAAGATTTCGAGCACCAGGTGGGGATCCTCTTGTCTCTTGGTTTACCTTCAAATTCTCATGTTGTTTAGAAATTGAGCCTGCTCGAGTCACATGTGGTGCAGGAATATCTGCAATCTGCAGCAGCGGAGGAGGGCGAAGACGACTTCAGTTGAGGCAAGGGAATCTCAAGTATTTCGAGGTTCCTTGGAGGGTCGTTGGAGGGTCCTTTGCGGGTCTGCTGACGTAAAGCGTGGAGTGTGGAGTGTGAAGTTGCGAGGAAGCATGCGAAAGGTGGTTAAGCCTCAGCCTCACCGATCAGGGGTCTGGAGACCGGCAAGGGCTTTATTCTTGGGTAATCACAGAGGAGAAGAGGCACCAGCGTGGCAGAGGCATCACCAAACAAAGAGGCGATCGGCCCACTGCTGCAATTATCGGAGGCTTCCAATTTCATATTGCCGGAAGAAACCGTAAGCCCAGGCCGCATTAGGCGTCGTAGCTTGACCGGGCTCAGGGCTGAAGGTGGAATCAAGGGCCTGCCCTGCCTGAAAAGTGAAATGCGTGCAAACCCCACACGAAGATCCCTTGGAATGTTCCCTCGAAGGGTTCCTATACCGGTTAGAGACCGGAGCAGATAGGAAGCCTGTCGGGATATCCCGAGGATCCGTCTTGCTGTATTAGTCATGTGGAGTCGTCTCCGCCCTGGGGCTTCTCCTGAGGCCTCAAGGCGCAGGCCTTCAGCGCTCTCGAACGGCTACCAGCGGGCTGTGTTCTCGAACCCACCCTGCTGTCTCTCTCATCGTGATCGAGCACTTAGCGTCCCGTCAAATCTGAATATCGCATGCTCCGGTTCTCGACAGGTACGGTGACAGATAGCCAGGCTAAAATGGTGACGTCTCATCCGAAGACGAGTACGAACGTTGGCATTTCGCCGTCGCCATCGCCGTTGCCATCGGCATCCAGGGCCTTCAAGACACATGGATTCATAGACTGAGGATCGCGGCGCAGGAGCCGTTGCATCATAGGCTTTCCATAGCCCGTCCACATGCCGAAAACACGGGGCCGATTGAGATTCCTAAGAAGTCAAGACCCGGATTGGGCATGGCTCGAGCATCGCCTGAGGTTGTTGCGGCGCCTGCGAGCTTGGGAAGATTGGGAACAAACCGGGTCTCGATGCTTTTCTCCTTCCCCGCATTTTTCCAAACTTTTTTCTCGTTCGTCTGCATACACTGCGACCGAACTAACCGCGGATCCCACGCCGCCTTTCCCATCCCACGCCACAAGCCCGAAAGAGTGTCAAAGGTGGCATTCGATTTGTCCTCGCGCATGTGCAGGCCCTCGTCTCCCCACCGATCTCACTAATCCTGGGACTGATCGTTTCGTCTACGCAGGCAGATCAATCGATCGGAACCTCCAATGATACCCAACGGATCGACGTTGGCACGCTGTGCTACGGAGCAAGCACCGATTAAACGAGACGACATGGTATTTGAAATAGTCGCCGGCTTATCGATGTCGCTAGGCAGTCACCTCGGCATCGTGCTAGGGCACCGCACTTGGCCTGTTCCCTCCCACGGCCTCCGACCAGCACCAGCTACCGACGAGCTATCAGCGAAACTTGGGGTAATTTGCCTTAACTCGGGGTACCTCCACTGTCTCAGGCGTCAAAGCAGCACCGAAAGCGCCCTCGCTTTTTATCATGCCACTAATAGAACAGCCCGATAAAGTCACGCTCGGGCTTGCGACCAGTGCAAGTGGCAGCGTCTGCCACTGGGGAAAAAGAAAGAGCGGCGGACCAATCACAATGGGTACGTCATCCCACCGAGGCACAAACGCAAGCCTCCTCATAATTCCTGTCAAAGTCACCTCCACCGCAGCGGACTGGAACATCTTTCACGAGGCTTTGGCAGGGGTGTGGAGCGTTGACCGGGGTGTCTTTCATATACATCATCGAAAGCCCAGAACGCCGGCGGATTCTTCTATCCCATCCCTCTCCTTCAGGAACATTGATCGGTCACTGCAAACCACAGGCCATATCTGCTACTACACACGGATCCCAAATACTCCCACTCCGCATACCTCGACGATCATCCAACGTAGCCATCCAGTTTGACGGATACGAGAGGATCTGCAGGAGGATCTTTCGCTACCATACCACAACCGACAGAAATCGCGCATTATTAATCCTCCGAACCGTCGGATGTACCATCAGATTGACAAAACTCCAAAATGCCGGGCATACTTCCCATGAAAGTTATCAAGGTTGGAACGAGCGCACAGAGCAGAATAGCACAAGCATGTGATAGATGCAGGAGCAAAAAAATACGCTGCGACGGTATCAGGCCTTGTTGTTCGCAATGCGCCAATGTTGGCTTCGAATGCAAGACGAGCGACAAGCTCAGCCGGAGAGCTTTCCCCCGGGGCTACACCGAGTCTCTGGAGGAGAGAGTGCGGACACTCGAGGGTGAAGTTCGGGAGCTGAAGGATCTCTTGGATGAGAAGGATGAGAAGATTGATATGCTCTCGAGGATCCAGTCTGGTTCGAGACATCCTTCTACATCACTATCTCCAGCCTCGTCGTCAGAACGAAAGCCGAGTATAGGAGACACGAAGGAGGATACCTTTAGAGTGCAGCAGTCACCTATCCTACTTGAAGGAGACAATACAGATTGCTACTTCATGGGTGGTTCAAGCGGACGTTCGTTTGTTGGTGCGTAAGCTTGCAAAGGCAGGAGGTTCTCTTAGCTGATCCTTACAGATGCTTTCAAACGCAAGGTTCACGGACACGGCAAACCAAGCTTGGAGTTCAACACAGAGGACTTCTTTGCTGCAAACCATGTTACGGCCAACACTAGAGCGAGGCCGGATCCCGACAGCATGTCGAAAGCACCTCCGCGTCTTGTCTCTGATCAAATGATCAACATCTTCCTGCAAGAATGGTCCCCTCTCTTTCCAGTCTTGCATCGACCCACCTTTTTGAAGCTTTATGAGGATTACGTAGCGAATCCTGAGGGTCTGAATGACTCTCACGCCATTGCGCAGCTTAATCTGGTGTTTGGGATAGCAGCTCTGTCTGCAGAGGTAGGTCTCGCGACTACCAGCCCGTGAGTCAGAAGCCCTGCTAAAGCGTTCCAGGGGAACAAACAAGACGTCGCCACTTTCGAAGCTCAATGGCAGCCCGCCCTAGACTCGATACAATCCGTAGATACACTCGAGACCTTACAGTGCCTCGTACTCGCTCAGATATACTGCATCTCCAATGCCGATTACAGTAAGCTTATACACCACAAACAGGTTGCAATTGGTCTCTTGAATCGTCTTGGACTACATGAGAGCCAGAAGCATGTCTCCCTAGGAGCTTTAGCTGCAGAAACAAGGAAGAAGGTCTTCTGGACGCAGTACACACTAGATGCGTAAGGAATACTGCGTTCGTGTCATTAGTTGCAGTAACTGACATGGTATAGCTTCTCCGCTGCCCTGCTCGGCTTACCGAAGCTCATGAAGGAAGATGACATTCATGCCGAGTTTCCGTCGGATGTCGACGATGAAAACATTACCGAAAGCGGCTTTCAATGCACGACACCAGGCGAGTCGACTCGGCTCTCTAGTGCTTTGGCCCTTTTTCGCGCTGCCCAGATCTTATCAAAAGTGCTAGATGAAGTTTATCCTGCAGCTTCGTCGCACGAACTATCGCTCCAGAAGCTTGGCGCATTGGATCAAGATCTGGATGATTGGTTGAAAGATCTCGCGCCCCATCTGCGCCTACAGTTCGTGCAAGATAAGCCGAGCACCGGTACTGTTAGCAGCAGGTCACCTCTGCTTGTATGTATCCGTCTCCATTAGGTGTATTATCTACTTACCAATATTACCTCCATCCAGTCACTTGCATACTATTACATCCGCAGTCTGATCCACCGACCTGCCGTGGGTTCCAGCCTTGGATCCAAGGCGTCCTCCTCCATTATGACTCTCGCCGATTCGAGCAAGCACATCATCCAAATCATCCAATTGCTCGAGGAACGGCGCATGAGCTTCACATTCTGCTTGAACAGAAATGAGCTTCTGCTCCTCTCTGGATTTGGCCTGCTCTACCAAAGCGTAGACCTCGACCGCGAAGGTAAGCTTATTCGAGATAGTCAACGCCTCGTCTGCTCCGCCATTGAAATTCTCGAACGCGACTCTGCTCCTGGAGCCACCGAGTTCCGAAAAATCGCTTCCTCAATAATGCCCATGGACGGGCCATCCAAAACCACCTCCGCGCCCACCGTCCCCAACCCCTCCGTCCCACGCCGTAAATCCGACAGCAACATGCCCGCCCCCCAAGCGACGCAACGCTCTGCCCGCAAACAACTGCAAGCAATAGCCTCCCGCTTCTCCTTCGGCACCTCCTCGCACCAGCGCCCCCTAAAACCCGAAGACCACCCCGGCCGCCGCGCCACCCTCCCCACCATCATCACGAGCAAAGCCCACCCCCCCGCCGCGCGCAACAACAGCCAACTCAGCATTTCGTCCGCGCGCTCCGAACCCCTCCCCCACCGCGCCGACTCCCACCCCCATTCCAACTCGCGGCCGCAACCCCCACGCCTCATCCCCACGTACGAATGCCCAAATCTCGACTACCTCCCCCTCGGCCCCCACGCCTCCCACCCCACCCCGTCCTTCCCCCCCGCCGCCCTCGCCACCGCCAAACCGGCCCCCCCGCCGCTGGCGGACTGGGAGCATATCTTCAACTGCACGCTCGAGACCCTGGGCGCCTCGTCCCCCCTCGCGGACATGCACGCCGCCGCCGGGGGTGGCGCCATGACGCCGAATTGGCTGCACGACGGCGCGTGGGGCGCGCCGACGCCGGACGAGCAGTGCGGCGGGGTGTTGGGGCCGAGTTCGCTGAGTCTGAGCGAGGAGAGCCTGACGAGTGGGAGTGGGAGCGGGAGCGGGAGTGGGAGTTGTGAGGATCTGACGGGGGTGGAGTTTGCGGAGTTTGCGGGCGGGGGGGAGTACAGGGGGATTGTGATGCCGAGTGGGGAGTTTGAGGGGGGCGAGGGTGTGGGTGGAAGTGGGTATTGGGGGTTGGGGGGTCTGGACGGGGGGTTTGGGCTTTAGGGTGTGTTTTAATTCGGGAAGGGGGGTTGGGGTTGAGAGATGTCGGGATGGGATTGGGGGTGCAGGTTTGGGTGGTGTTGCGGGTGTTTGGTTGTCCGTGCTTGGGAAAAGCGGGTTGGGTTGGGTTGGGTTTTAATGATATGATGAGATGAGATGAGATCGGGTGGTTCGGGCGGTTATGGTGTTGACATCTTGGACTTTCTTGTATCATAGTTTGTCTACGGGATATTTTGTATAAAAGAAATATATGATGATTTTTCAATTAGTAACTGCGTTCTTGAAATCGATTTCGAGTCCTACAACAAATGTGGGTCTATTTCTCTAGTCTCGGCCCAGGGGCACAGAAATATCGCTCTCGGTCCCGAGGTCTAATTTCACGACCTTGGACTTGATCGGAACCGTACCAAAGTACGAACAAGTGAACTGGGAACATTAAATGCACCGGGGAATCCCAGCTCGGCCAAATTTTTCCACGAGTCTCTCACGCCATATGGATGGTGTACGTGTAGCCATAGCTTCAAATCCTACAGCTAGGGTTTCATTCCCCCAACTCGCTGTGGCGGCATTAATTAACCGCCTAATTGACTAGCTATATTTTCTCCTACTTAGAATACTACCCTGACTAATAATAGCAATCAAGCAAACGACTGAATCGCTAAACCGTCCTTTTCATCGCGAACCTTCATTCGTTGCCGGCGATACTTTAAACCGGACACGCAACGGTAGCATTGAAATCGGACACGCAACAACAGCAGCTGAACAGCAACTAAAACAACAACAGCAACTGAACAGCAACTAAAAGCGCCTCCACAAGGCTTCCAGTCCGAGCAGCAAGCTCTCTCCCTCCATCCACCACCGCTAATGTCCGCAGATGAACTCCTTTCCGGAGCATCCCAGTGACCAGGGCCGCGGGCACAACCCCTGCGCCCGGTTAATCAACAAGGCCAGACGGCTTTCAGCAGTCCATGACATCGTAAAGGTTCTCAATAGCCGACACCGGCGGCCATAAACCCGGGCAAACGATAGTGTGAGGCCCTAACGTCCTCTTATAAGGGGGCGTCTAGGTCCAATCTTTACTGACTTTGTACCAGCCATTCTGCACGCCCTTCCAGCCCAACCACTGATACCACTGGGAGCCTCTTGTGTGGATGGCGACGCCAAACTCGCGGAACAGTCCCGCCGGCACCTCGTCGGAGCCGAACAAGGGGTTCATCTCTTCGAACATGTCGTTGTAAGTGGTGACCGGCGGAGCGGGGTAGCCTCGGGGTCCGTCCAGCAGGGTAGATTTGTACTGCTTCAAGCCGAAGAGTTCGACCTCGCCGTGGTCAGGGTCGACGTACGTCAAGCAGAGCAAGTGTTGATAAAGATATTTGTCCCCATCCTCAGTCCAGCGGCCAGGTTGGCGAGTGAAGCGCAGTTTGCCGGGTATCTTATCGATATTGGCGTGCTCTTGCTTCTGAAAATCGTCGCTCATGTCGATGGTGATTTCCACGCAATCGGATTTCCTGACACCGCCCATGATCGTACACTTGGCGGCACATGGCCTCAGACCTCGAGGGTCGTAGCGCATACGCCCGACAAGGTCGGGGTAGGACCAGCCTTTTTCTGAACCCATGCGGAATCGGATTCCGCCTTGCCATCCATTGACTGGGATTTCGCCGTGGCCGGTCCGGAAGACCCAGCGCCATGTGCCCATGAGCTCTTGCACTTTGGGAGCGGTGCGCGCCATCTCCTGTTGATAGGTTGCTTTAGGCCAAGCTTCTCATGAAAACTCCTTAAGATCAAAGTAGTTGTACACATACCGCACCCTGTCTTAGGATATGCTTCTTGTCGACCCATTGCATTCCATGGTACTCTTGGAATCGGCCATCTTGGACGGCCGAATTCTCCCCACCAATTGGCTCTAGCCGGTTGTAAACTGGCACGGCCGCTAAGCCATTGGATACAGGTTCGACAGGCTTAACCGGGATCCGGCGCACTGTAGGCGGCGAGTATCTTTCGGGTTTAGTCCTTGACCTTGCTGATCTCCGGATTGGCGCCATCTGTACAAGTTGAATAAGTTAGAGTGATAGTATTGTTGCAAGTTTTTGCAGCGTGTGCAAGAGGCAGGGGGCTAAGCTGCTCCAGTTGGGTTTATAAATCATCACCGAACACATCGACGAATGCGGTTTCTTGGTCTGTTTCGTGGTCGCGAGTTCTGAGTGCAGCACACAAAGGACCGTGCTTGATTGTAGTACATTCCACTAAGCAGATTCGCATTCCACAATGCCTGGTTATAGGAAACGCCTGACCATATCACAAACACCTCGAGACAAAGACAATAACATCAAAGAGCCGATCTTCTCAAGATTGGCTTTACCAGCAAATAATGCGGCGAGTCAAGACTGTTTGTAGGAAGCCAACTTACCGGCCAGTAGTATCATCGCAGACCTCGCATTTGGACTGGAGCGATGAACCTGCTTCTAAATCCCCAAGGTAGTCTATCGATGGGACTTGATATTGATGCTGGTTCACTCAACCGAGGCAGGCAGGGCACGGTACTCTTTCGATGAAAGGGTCTGATGTAGTCCTCCTACACACGTATGTTTGCATACCACCGAATCCGGTAGTTTGTGGCAGGCATTGAAACTGCACAAGATGAAACGCTTGCCAGGATTTGTTCGGCGTCCACAAGATGACAAGGCCTCCACGATGCGACGGAGAGTTTGAAAGCGATGCGTTGAGATATGCGCCTATCAATGCGAAGTGCACATGGCTTTCCTGATTCAAACCCTACCCTCCACAGCTCCTAATCAACAGCAAGTCTAGCAAAGTCGATATGTCCGGCGCCTCGTGGATATGTGAAGGCCTGACGGTCGGCCTGTGTTATAACTTTCTCAGCAGAGCGGGACTAAGGCCAATCCCGTTTTTCATCGTACAAAGAGCTTTGATGCCCTCTTATAAGATCTCAAGGCTTATACATCGGATGCAAGTATCCCTAATAAAATGAACAAGAATAAGGAAGCTGGCAGCTTGACTGTCGAAAGCGACTCTAGCTTTCACAACGCGGAGCATGTAGTTTGCAGAGACACTCAGAGGTTGTAGTTGAGACATAGCTAGACAGTGGCTCTGTTAACCGGGAAGAGGTAAAGTCAACTCACTCTCGCGGGCTATAAGTGCTTTCCAGCAAGATCAATCTCGCGATGGATATATAGCTTGCGGCAGAGATCGCAGCAGAGATGCTGGCGGGCAGATAGGATAGGATGCCAACATGCTGATGTCCACGTCACCATCTTTGTCAGTAGCATAACAGCCAGAAAGCAGGGTGTACAGCGAGCGTTGTGTCTTCTGTCAACGGCCATGTGCCGAGAACAATGGCTGGCCGTGGGGGAGAAAGGAGTGGAGGCCGCAAGCCTCCAGTTTTGCGTAGGCGAGGATCGCGGATAGGTCAGCCCTATCAAGCGCGGTGATTCCGCCTTGGGATGGAGACATCCACGCAAGCAACGCAATTGCCCATCATGGACAGTCTTTGAGCCGCAATGCCACGAGACCCTCTTATCGGCTTGGTCGGAAAGCCGTCGTCTGGTAAATCCACCACACTGAACAGGTAAGATGTGCAAACTGTTTGGCGATCCGAGTCTAATACACCTGCTCTTTCACAGCTTGACAGATGCAAGCTCTAAAGTTGGTAAGGTCTCCAGAGGCGATGACATCACGGCCTGAAGCTGATCAGGTTCTGTAGGCAACTTTCCGTAAGCTCCGTAAACACTCTATCAAAAGCCCTCCCCTAAGCCGCTCCCAGCTTTACGACCATCGACCCCCAGCGAGCTATAGGCTACCTTCAGATACCATGCGCCTGCGCTCGCTACAACCTCACAGACCGTTGCAAGCCCAACTATGGCGCATGCGTCGACGGCAAGCGATCTGTGCCCATTGAGCTCCTCGACGTAGCGGGACTAATACCCGGGGCCCACGAAGGAAAGGGCCTGGGGAATAAATTCCTGGACGATCTAAGACATGCGGATGCTCTCATACATGTGGTGGATGTTAGCGGTACGACCGATGCTGAAGGTTGGTCCCAGCCACAGCATTGTGGAGGCGTTACGGTGTTCCAGAACTGACAAGTATGGGGCATAGGAAAGGCTACAAGGGGATATGACCCGTCACAAGATATAGTATGGCTGCGGTCAGAGATCGTCAACTGGATACTAGGCAACCTAATGGAGAAATGGTACGTCCTTGCCCGTTTCTAAATCACCCGCTCTTCTGGCCTTACACCAGCCATCAAGGGGCTCCATCAAGCGCCGCCACATCGCTACAAGTACGCTCCTCCCATCCCTTTCCATTTCAATTCCCTAACAACCCCACAGAAGCCACCGCAGTAGAAACGCTCCAAAACCAATTCTCCGGCTACGGCAGCGCCCCGCCCACCGTGGCGCGCACCCTCGACCGGCTCTCCCTAAAAGAGCCCCTCGAAAAATGGAGCAACGCGACGATCGAAAGCGTCGTAAACGCATTCATCACCGAAAAGTTCCCCACCGTCTACGCCCTCAACAAAATCGACCACCCGGACGCCGACAAAAACATCGCCAAAATCGCCAAGACCCACCCCCCCGAATCCATCGTGCTCTGCAGCGCCATCTCCGAAGTCTTCCTGCGCAAACTCGCCAAACAGGGCTTCGTCCGATACAGCGAAGGCAGCGACAGCGTCGACACGCGGGACGACCTGGTGGCCGCCGGGGACGCCTCGGGCGGGTCGTTGAAGCCGGCGGACGAGAAGTTGCGGGCGCGGATCGAGAATCTCAAGGACATGGTGCTGTACCGGTTCGGGTCGACGGGGGTGGTGCAGGTGCTGGCGCGGGCGGCGGAACTGCTGGGCTTGGTGCCGGTGTTTCCGGTGAGGAATGTCAATACGTTTGCGGCGGGTGGGGCGGGGAATGCGGTGTTCCGGGATTGCGTGTTGGTGAAGAGGGGGACGACGGTGGGGGAGGTGGCGAGGAAGATTGTGGGGGATGCGCCGGTGGCTTATGTGGAGGGGGTGGCGGGGAGGGTGGCGGAGGAGGAGGTGGTGGGGGTGGGGAGGAATGATGTGGGTTTTTCTTGTTTCGTCTCTTTCAGTGGCGGGGGTTGGTGCTAATGGAGCTGAATAGGTGCTTTCGTTTAAAGTGGGACGATGAGGGTATTTTGGGTTAGGGAGTTGCATGGCTAGGCGTTTGGGGTGGCCGTGTGTAGTATCCCCATACAAGACGCCCGAATCGTGGCGAAGTTGTCGATGCTTCTTCCCTGCGTGGCGGCATACAAACGGAGCTTCAAGCTACAAGTGGGAAGAGCTCCCAAGAGTTTGATGACAACAGAAGATAGGAACATTCAGATCGACCTTACTCTACAGACAACGTCAGCGGGTCTCCAGCGCACCATACCGGTAGCTCAACGACCTCGAACCAATACAGTCCACTCCATCTATCCTGTTCCAGTGGCTCCCCCCGAACTGGTCACTACAACCAAACCCAGCACGCTCATTCACCTATAATGCCCTCCCTGCCCCGAGCTCTGCCACCACAGACCCCCACCCCCACCCCCTCCTCCCCCTCCTGCCCCTCTCAACCACTCACCAGGCCCGTATCCGTCCCGACTGTTCCGGCCGCGTCCAGCCTACACAGAGAGCCGCAAGAGCCCCTATGACGACAAAGGCGACAACGACGGCGGTGCCGGTGCCGATGGTGGGCTAGTGGGCGGTGCTGGAGGGGTGGAAGAGGGGTTGGACTGTGGGGTGGTGAAGAAGGAGGAGGTGCAGGTGGCGATGGCGATGGCGATGGCGGTGGCGGAGGGGGAGGGTATAGAGATGGCGTTACCGGGGGTGGGTGGGTGGGTGTCGCGCGTGTAAGCATCCGGTTCGTGTTGACGACGGAAAAAGGGGAAGGATGAAAGGGGATGGATGAAGTGCCTACCTGTCGCGGCAGCAGCCGTGTCCGTAACGCCAACCCCGCCTACTCGCCGCCACAGCTCCACACCGACTGCAAAAGACGTCTAAATATAATTCACATAGATCCGCCGTCGCTTCACCCGCACGCACGCGCCTTCGATCGCAGCAGTGACATGGTCGGGAAACAGAAGCAGAGGTCTGGTCTATAAGACAAGCGCAGGGACGGGCAAGTGGTCGCCGCGGTGAGGGATAGAGAGGAGGGCGACATTGCAGCCGAGTGGAGGCGCATTGGACGAGGGAGGTGGGGAGGGGGATGTTGGAGAAGTAGGCGATTGGACAAGCGAGGGTGGGGAGGGGGCAAGAGGGTGGAGATGAGGAATAGGAGGGGAGGGAGAGGGGCCGGGGGGGTTCGAGGGAGAGATGAGTGCGGGGGGGGTTTCATGATCTAGGATACGGATATAGAGAGGAGATGGCATGGTGTGTGGTAACGCTCCACGAGGCCGACGCAAGACGAAGCAAAAAAGCGGCCGAAAGAAGAGAGAAAGCGAGAACACAGAAGGCAGCGGAGACGTCGGAGAAGACAATGTGAACAACACGAAGCTGAAAAACACGAGCTGACCGCGTGAAAGGAGGACGTCGGCTTGCATAATTGCTCTGCGAAAGGCACCCAATGAGCGACGAGGCAGACGGGGTTCAGCGCGACCAGGATTGGGATCCCTCGGCCTGTTTGGAGGCTGTGAGGCGGCACGGACGAAACGCCATCGTAGACTCGTCGACGAATCAAGGAACCTGCTCAAGCGAGCCGGCTGCGGCGGGGCTGAGGGGCCCGTTGGGGTCCGGCACAAGAGCGGACGGCAACGCCATCCGGTTCCGGCGGACCTCTAGCTGGACGTTGGACGGTGCATCCATCGTGAGACTACGTGGGCAACTGCTCGAGCTATTCACCGTAACTGCCGCTTATCGAACGATGGCACGGAAGAACGCGTGGATCACACATTCATAGAATGCCAACTTTTAGATTGTACCAACAAGACTAAGGTAATCTCTGTGAGCTCCCATCCGTGCACCTTGTCCAGTGTTGGCTTTCGGTCCCTTCATCGCGAGTTCACAGCCTCAGGACAATCCACTCTCAGCGGACAATGAAGCTGATCATCGCCAGAGCGCTACCAGGGGGTGTACATTCGCTTTCGAATTCAAACCGAGGTTCACTACTCATCACCAGCTCTTTCCATTCGTCCAAGGTGCGGTATCCCTGGTTGTAATAGAGTGACATCTGAAGGTCCACGGCTCTGTAATAGCGGTCATTCGCGGTGGCCTCGATAGGCGCAGACGACTGGACGAAATCCATGATCAAGAGCCTGTTGCCTGCTTTCAGGGTAGGCGAGAGGGCTTGGATGATTTGGGTGGCGTATTTGTCGGTGTGATTGAGCAGGGTTTTGCGATAGAAATACACGTCTGCAGCTGTCTTCTGGGGCAGGAAGAAATCATGAGCCTCAAACAAAACCCTGTCCTTGAGCTCTGCTGGAACCACTGAGGTTTTGGGGTCTTCAGCTATCGCCACCACCTCTGGTCTATCCTGGACGATCAAACGCAGTTTGGGTGCGACTTCTGCAATAGTGACGGCACAGTAGCCAATATGGCCGCCAACATCAACCACTGTCGCGTCCCCGAGTGAGGCCCAGTCAAATCCAGCTTGGATGTGTTTGATTGACGACGCAGGTTGCTGCAACACTTGTTGGATCGTTTTACCGAAGCGTCGCACCCTGACTGGATCCGATTGAATGAAGTCGTAGAACGCACCATCGCTTCCATATGCAGAGTTGACGGCAGTCTGATTGGGCTCTTGTGAACCATGGCCCCACTTTGCAATGGCGTCAATCTGATGAGTGGCAGGGGGAGCACAGTCTTCAGTCAGCCATTGCACGGATGCCCGCATCGGACTGCCCTCCTTCAGTAAATGGGATCCGACTGTGTGAGCAACATGGTTTGGGGTTGGCTCGCAGAAGATTCGATTCGTGATAGCAAAGCGGAGGTGTTGCTTTAGCTGAACGGGATCCACTGCGCAGGATTTGGCCAAAGACTGAAAATCGATTTCTCCAGTGTCTGGCACGGAGTCGGGAACGTTGAAATGGCAAATGTATCGCATGGAATTGATGAATTGAAGCTGGCAAGTAGTGAGCGTGCGTGAGAGCGTTGACCCCCTTCGCTGGGCTTACCGATATCAGAGATGATTCCACCAGATATTGCTCAGGCCCCGTCGCCAAGTCGTACATTGTTCGCGCGGCGTTGCGCAAGTTGGCCCTCGCCTGCTCCGTCGTCTCATCACATTTGGGAAAGGCGGTCAGCGCAAGGGGGTCGAATGCAAGCCTGTCACGGCCATTCGTGGTGAGAAAGGCATTGACAGTCTTGGCCGACTGACGGCAGGATTCTGCGAGCGCCTCGAGGTCTAGGGTGTCTGTTGCCATGATAAGGGAGCACAAAATCGTGAGGAATAGGAATAGCAATGTGACGAGAGAGCATCGAGGCTGTGGGCTATTATGTAGCTTGTGGATGTCGCCACGACTCCTGCTCCGGCTGTCCAATCAGCCTCGTCCAAGTCATAGCGGAGCGTCGTGTCGCGGTGATCCTTCCGCGAGGCCGTTCATCGATCATCTTGATGCCAGCCCTCTACATTCCGAAAGTCATCAGAGCTGAAGAGAGATCTGCAGGGTCTTCTGTAGGGTCTTTCTGTAGATAGTCATGGGAGCGGGATCCTGGTAGGAACGCCTCTTCCTACATCGTCGAAGGTGCTCTATCAACGATTCTCACCGAGTGCTGAGGGCAGCGCGCAGCAGCAGCAGCACTCAATCGAGCTTGCATGGCAGCCCGGTCGGTACCTTGGGAAGTGTTGGCAGACGGTGCTTGCAGCAGGTACCGTGCTTGCATTCGGTGCTTGCATGCTGTGCTTGCGTGCTGTGCTTGCGTGCTGTGCTTGCGTTCGGTGCTTGCGTTCGGTGCTTGGTTCTGTGCTTGCATATACCTTGCTGCATTGATCCCCATACCTTGCAGATATCACCGGCGATTTACGCGGAGAGGCGTGCAAGCACACATGCGATAGAGTTCCATCTGGCACCGAGCCGTGGCCCTACAACGACTGGCGGTCGACGGCACGGAGGAGAGCCAGGAGGGTGGGAGCATGGGAGCATGGGGGCATAGGAGCGTCAGCGTTCACATGGGCCAGCCCGCCTTGGGGCAGCCCGACTGCTCGAAAGAGGCCAGCCCGACCAGTCCAACCCGGCTAGTCCCATCCGGCTAGGCCAATGCGACTAGTGCACGTCATGAGCTGGACCCTCGACGCCAAAGGCTGCCATTGCTGCCAGCACCCCGGCTGTGGCGCCGGCCGGGGCCTTGCTCCGGTACATCGCTCGCCAAATGTCGCGCTCGCGTGCGGCGCAACTCTAGGCCCGCCGAATGCCATTCTCGTAATCATGTACTCCGGAGTACCGCTTTCGTCGGCGATTGTGCGACAATGCCATCCAGCATCCAGCATCCAGCATCCAGCATCCAACCCCGTCTCAGCGCCCATGACAACAGCGGCGCTGTTCCCTAGCGACCGTGGCGACCTGACTGACTCTCGAACCAACGCATCCATCCTTTTCGTAAAACGTTGTACACACTCACCCGCCGTGACCTTAGGGTTGCAATAGCAAGGGTCATGCCTACCTCCTCCAAAATACCAGTGCCTTGGAGAAAGTGCTCGACACCTGCATGTCCGCCATCGTTACTCGTTGCTCGTTGCTCGTTGCTTCGCCCGAGACAGGATCTGCTGGACTGATATCGGAAAGGCAGGCGATCTTGATTCGTCATCATGTCTTGCCCTCTTCAGCGCCATGGCCGCCGAACAGTCCTGTGATACCTCGCCGACAACACCAGCCTCAAGTAGCTTTGTCTTGCCCAATCGCCGAAGCCTGCATGTGCTGCAGGAGCTGACGTGAAGGATGTACTTCGGACGTGGGTGGGTGCTGAGGACTCACCCCTTAGCCAGCAACAGGCTTCGAGCATGTCCGGGAGGAAGTGAGCTTGATAGGGTGAAGGGTCCTCCTGTTCATGATAATGCATGGTCAGCTTATAGAAGGAACCAGGATACATGGATGAAACGTGGCTTGCTCGTGATGTCAGGAAGATAATGCACTAATAACCCTAAGCAGATTGTCTGAGCACACTTTGCCATGCTATTCGATAACGTATATACCGCAATGCAGTGGAGCAGATCCTTTACAGTGTGGGAGAATAAGCAGTGCCCACTTGAAAAGACAGCTCCTCAGCACATAGCTGAGCCTGATTGTCGTGAGACCATAAGACTAACCCTGACGCTCCTCCTCAGCTTTCTAGAAGACAAACAGCTACCCCCTGCCCACAACACGCACGATCACGACCTCGGCAGATAACATGGCGGCCCCGCTGTCACTCTATCTGTTTGGTGACCAGACCACCCAGTCTAGAGAAGACTTGAGAGCGCTGCTGCTGGTCGGAGGCAATCCGATCTTGACCGCTTTCATAGACCAGGCAGCCTTTGCCCTCCGTCGGGAGATACAGTCATTGTCGTGGTCTCAGCGAGAACGCTTTCCTTCATTCTGCAATTTCCTCGACCTTTTGGCCATCGATGCCTCCAAGCCACTCCATCCAGCTCTGCAATTGGCTCTATCCAGTGTCCATCATCTTGCGCTATTCTTGTGGTAAGGGCACGATCCACTCCGATATATCTAGCCAAGCTACTAACGTAAAGACAGTCAAAGGACTTCTGAGCCCGAAAGCTCTAATAGCGATGATGTCAGCTACACCTTTGGGTTCGGCACTGGCCTGCTCGCAGCAGTCGCTGTGAGCTGTTGCCCAAAGCCTGACCAACTGCTCCCGGTCGCTCTGGAAACAGTCCTCATCGGCTTTCGTGTAGGACTACTTGCCGCAGATATTGGAGACCAAATCGCTGTCGACAAAACAAGTCCGGCACCATGGCGTGTCAAGATTGATACCGACAATTCCAAGCTTGTGCTACATCAGCTTGAGGAATTTTGCACTCGGAAGGTTGGTACACCTAACCACATGCCATTACTAGCTAAATATGAGGACAGCATCTACCGACATGGTCACAGCCGTATGTGTGCAGCGTGTCCCACGATTCAACACTGCTCAGCGGGATCCCAACCTTGCTTAGCGAGTTCGTCGACACTTACAATCTGTGTGCGTCTACCTTGCCAGTCTACGCGCCCTTACATGGATCGCACCTCTTTTCAGACAATGATGTTGAACGTATTGTCCAATCTTTTTCACCGACTCTGTCGGATGTGGCTTCGAAATTTACACTCCTTTCGCATCTTGAAGGGAAAGCTGCCACTCCTCAGACCCTGCAGGCACTCCTTGCTGTCGCTGTGAAGGCGATACTACGGGAGCATCTGGCATCAGATGAAATTTTGCGATGTATCGAAGATACTGTGCAGCCTGAGCTCGCTCAACACTGCACAATCATCTCCATTGGCACAACAAGCGGCTCAAAGCTGGCGGCTATGATCCAAGATGATGGGATCAGCACTGGCAAGGTGACTTTGACTTACGTGGACGACAAAGCGATTTTGAACGGAATTACTACCTCGGGCCACACGAGACAGCCCAAAATCGCAATCACTGGCTTTTCTGGCAGATTCCCGGAAGCAGAGAATATTCACCAGTTCTGGGATGTGCTTCATGGCGGTGTTGACACACACTCACAGACGCCAGAGAGTCGATGGGACGTCAAAACGCACGTTGATCCGACCTTAAAGGCCAAGAACACCAGCGGAACTCCGTGGGGCTGCTGGCTCAACAATCCGGGCCTATTTGATCGCTCGTTCTTCGCCATATCACCACGCGAAGCTCCTCAAATGGATCCTGCACAAAGGCTTGCTTTAATGTGCGCATATGAAGCATTGGAGATGGCCGGCATTGTCGCAGATGCAACTCCTTCGACAATGAAAAGCCGCGTCGGCGTGTTTATTGGTTGTACCAGCAATGATTGGTGCGAGACCAATAGTGCACAAGATGTTGACTTTTACTTTATCCCAGGTGGGAACCGGGCGTTCATCCCCGGGCGTATCAATTACTACTTCAAATTCAGCGGGCCAAGTTTTAGCGTCGACACAGCGTGCTCTTCGAGCCTTGCTGCAACGCACCTAGCGTGTGGTGCTCTCTGGAGAAATGAGATCGACACTGCCATCGTGGGAGGCACCAACATCTTAACGAATCCTGATGTCACGGCCGGTCTTGACCGCGGTCACTTTTTGTCGCGAACGGGAAATTGCAAGTCCTTTGATGACGGAGCTGACGGATATTGTCGTGGAGAGGGCGTCGGAATTGTGGTCCTGAAGCGCCTGGCAGACGCACAGGCTGAGAACGATCCAATCTATGGCTGTATTCTCTCCGCAGTCACCAACCATTCTGCAGAAGCCGAGTCCATCACCCGACCTCATGTTGGAGCGCAGCAGGCCCTGTTCTCCCAAATTCTAGGAAATGGGGGTGTTCATCCAAACGATATCAGCTATGTAGAGATGCACGGAACTGGCACGCAGGCTGGAGACGGCAGGGAAATGAGCTCCGTCTCACAGACGTTCGCACCTTGGCCGCCAGGTGATCCACGCGGTCGTGACAGTGATTTGTATGTGGGGTCTGTGAAAGCAAACGTCGGTCACGGAGAATCTGTTTCTGGAGTGACAGGTTTGATCAAGATCCTGTTGATGATGCAAAAGAACGAAATTCCGCCTCATTGTGGCATCAAGTCGAAGATCAATCAAACGTTTCCTCCAGATCTTCACGAACGCCGGATACAAATTGCAAAAGAACCGACTCCTTGGACCAGAACAAACAAGCCTCGAAGAGCGCTGGTCAACAATTTTAGCGCTGCTGGAGGAAATTCCTGCATCCTAGTTGAGGATGGTCCGGGAGAGGCTCCTGAGAGCAAACGCCCTGATACACGTCCTGCGCATGTGGTTACTCTGTCCGCGAAGACGCAGACGGCATTGGAAGCCAACATTCGCTCGATGGCAAACTTCCTTCAGACGTCTGATACAGTGTCTCTACCTGATGTAGCCTATACATCAACAGCGCGGCGGGTGCACCATAACTTTCGGAGTTCCTATGTGGCTCGGACGGTTCAGGAACTGAGCAAAAGTCTTGAGGAACATGCCGCTCATCCTCCGCAACAAGTCCGAGGTCCGCCAAAGATGGTTTTTGCCTTCTCTGGCCAAGGCTCCAACCACGCTGGTATGGGTAAATACCTCTATGACACAAATGCCACCATTCGCACGGACCTTAATCGGTTTGACACGATTGTACAGGATCAAGGCTTTGGCTCCATCCTGCCTTATATTCGAGGTATCGAGGAGGCGACCCACGAGGCATCCTCCTTGACGGTGCAGCTGGCCCATGTGTCACTTCAGATGGCGCTGGCCCGTCTATGGAGAAGCTGGGGCATAATGCCTGCTGCTGTGGTAGGTCACAGTCTAGGCGAATATGCTGCGCTCAACTATGCTGGTGTCCTTTCAGATTTCGATGTTCTGTCCATCTGTGGACAGCGGGCCAAGCTCCTTGGTGCTCATTGTCAAACAGGAACGCATGCGATGCTTGCAGTACGCAGCCCGCAACATGAAGTTGCCGCCAGTCTGGATGGCATTGCTGTGCAGATTGCTTGCATCAACAGTCTTTCTGATACGGTTGTCAGTGGTGCGAATGAAGACATCGATGTAGCAACGAAGCAGCTGGAGTCCAAGGGAATCAGATGCAGTCGGATCAACCTCCCGTACGCGTTCCACTCGAGTCAGCTTGATCCTATAATGGATCCTCTCTCGACGATCCTTGACGGAGTAACACTGAGGCATCCGACTATACCAATTCTGAGTCCCTTACTTTCCACAGTCATCAAAGTCGGCGAGGAAGTTCCCAAGGACTACCTCCTACGACAATGCCGTGAAGCTGTAAACTTGGTCGGCGCTGTCCAGGCCGCTCAAGCTGCTTCAATCCTCGACGATCGGACTCATGTCCTCGAGATAGGGCCGAGTCTCGTCCTTGCTAGGCTCATGCAGCGCACGATGGAGAAGCCGCCGACGATCATCCCCTCGCTAGAGCCAAATCAAGACTCGTGGCTGGTACTAAGCCGCAGTGCTGCATCCGCATATCGTGTTGGATGCAATGTCAATTGGGCCCAGTATCACCGGGACTATGACCACTCTGTCATCCAACTGCCCGCCTATAATTGGGACCTCAAAAACTACTGGATGCAGTATGTGCATGATTGGTCTCTGCGCAAGGGTGACCCGTTACCTGCTATCAGAACATCGAACGCAGGGTCTGGACTGGAGCTGGCCACAACCTCCTGCCAGAAAGTTGTCTATGCAGATTTTACAGTTAGTACTATCGACGATTCTTCTATAGAAGCTTTACTAACTGGGCTACAGAACGATGGGGTCCGTGCTGTCATAGAATCAGATCTACAGTCCAAGACTCTCAAACCAGTGGTGGGAGGTCATAGGGTTAACGGCATTGCTGTTTGTATCGGTGTACGTGTTCCACATCTGCTGTCAAAATTCTCTGTCGCTTAAACTGACATACTGTAGGCTGTTTACGCCGACATGGCCGTCTCTTGCGCAAAATCTATCTTGAAATGTTTTGTGGACGACACAACCAATACCGCAACCCTGATCAAGGACATGGACATGCAAGAGGCGCTGATAGTCAGCGATAGCTCGGAGCCCCAGATTGTCAGGATTGAGGCAAACTGTATATGGCACCAAAAGAAAGTTGAGATTGCCATCTGCTCGGCTGACAACAAGGGACCATCCGGTAAGGTCCATGCCAAAACAACTATTGTCTTCGTCGACCGTGAAAAGGAGCAGCAGAAACTCCGTGCGGGCACAGGATCGCCTGCATCTCAGATTGCATCCCTGAAAAGCGATGCCGCTGATGGTATTACCGAACGTTTCACGACTTCGATGGCCTACAGGATGGTGGCCTCACTTGCGCACTACGATGCGTCTCACAAAGGAGTAAAGGAAGTTCACTTGAATTCGACAAGCCTCGAAGCATGTGCGCTGATTTCGTCAGCCGTGCCCGATCGCCTTCCAGGCGACTTTACGCTTCATCCCTGTGTCTTCGACTCTGTTCTGCAATTGGCGACCTTCGTTTTGAACGCCAATGAGAACTCCAAGTTTGACCAGGAGGTGTATGTCGTTCGTGGTTGGGAGAGTTTGTTCCTTGACGAGATTCTAACTCCCGACAACAAATATGAGACATACGTGAAGATGACTGCACGGGATAAGGATGTTTCCGTGGGCGATATCGCCGTCATGAAAGACAACACCTTGATTGGATGCATAAGTGGTGTTCGGGTACAACGTGTACCACGCCGTCTCATGGACGTCATGTTCAGACCGAAACAAGACACGGGAGCAGCTCAAATGCCTTCCAGTGACACATTCGCGGTCAAGGCTGACGCCAACGGCGCGGCAGGCAGTGGCAGAGGTGACACTGCAATGCTAGACAAAGCGCTCTCCATTATCGCAGAGGAGTCCGGAATTTCGCTAAATGAGTTCAAGGAGGAGGATCTCCTCTCCGACATTGGCATTGACTCGCTTCTCATCTTGGTGATTGCGAGTCGCTTCCGCGAAGAGCTGCACTTGGACCTTCAGCCAGCCTTCTTTATGGAGGTGTGCTCGATCGGTGCGATCAGGAAATTCTTCAATGCTCAGGCTGCTTCCCCCGGTGCCGAGAACGGGACAGAGACACCTGAAAATTCGTCAGGATCGGGAACACCGAAGAGCTTGGAAGCATCCACGCCGGGGAGTTCCATTGCGGACGAGTCGAAAATGCCCGAGAGCCACTTAGATGGCAAAGATCAGGTCGTGGGTGCCAAGCCGGTCCCCGTGTCGACCTCGATCATCCTCCAGGGAACTCTGCGTCCGAGCACGAAGACTATCTTCATGTTCCCCGACGGATCCGGATCGGCTACATCCTACATGCACCTACCGCGTGTGCACGAAGACGTCGCCGTCATCGGCTTGAACTGCCCCTACATGACGCACCCCAAAGACATGGAAGGAGACTTCGTCGACATCACCAAGATCCTCCTAACCGAAGTGCGCCGCCGCCAACCCCACGGCCCCTACTACCTCGGTGGCTGGTCCGCCGGCGGCGCCTTCGCCCACCTCGCCACGCACATGTTGGTCGAAGCGGGCGAAGAGGTCAAATCGCTCCTCCTGATCGACGCGCCCTGCCCCGTCGGCCTGGGCAAGCTCCCCCAACTCTTCTTCGACTACTGGCGCACGATTCACCAACCGGGCGGCATGGTGGCCGACCGGCCCTTGCCCGCTTGGCTGATGGACCATTTCCAAGCCGTCAACGCGCACCTGCGCCACTACACGGGGCAGCCGTTGCCGCCGGGGAAGTCGCCGAAGACGTATCTGGTGTGGGCGGCGCGGGGCACGGACAATCTGGCGGGGTTCCAGGACCGGCATTTGCTTACGAAAGAAGAGAGTGACGATTTGGGGTTCTTGATGGATGACAAGACTGATTTCGGGACGAGGGGGTGGGAGGGGCTGGTGGAGGGGGAGATTACGATTGAGAGGGCGATGAGCTCGAATCATTTTACGATTGTGAGGGGGGAGGGGGCGGTGTTGCTGAGTTCGCTCATCAAGAGGGCGTGTCTCACGCAGACTTAGAGTGGTGGGTTGGGAGTGGACGTGGGTTGTTAGATTAGGGGTTTTAGATTGGACGTCGATGTTTGTTGGATTGGACGGGAATAGATATACACCTTGGTTTGTTTGGTACTATTGTTTATTTGATTTTTTTGGACGAAGGGATGGATAGATAGAATTGTATCATGGAATATATATAATTTCTTTTCTTTGAAATTTCAGACTGGATCCAATATCGATTATTGCTATCAATGTACATACACCTACGACGACACTTCACCTCCGCAGCAATAAACAAAGCCGTCGTGTTTCACAAAGAAAGGGTAAAACTAGAGCGTTCCATAAACTCAAAACCGTTGGTGTCTTTTTTAAGGTTGGTTAATAGTGTCATCATATCCATCGACTCCTCCCATCCCAGCTCGGCGACCGAAGTGCCAATAAAAAACCCCGCCCTCGACAAACGCGCCAAGTGAAAGAAAATCTCGATTTGGCGCCAGACAGCTACACCAGCCAACACTACCAAGGTTACGAGCACTTGTATCCCCCCCATACGCCGTACGCCGTACGCCGCACGCCTCGCTTAATCGAGAAGCCCTCACAGGACATGTTCGCGATACCTCCAACCGCCGGCGCAAATGCACATCAACGCTCATCTTTCCCTCCCCCCCCCCCCCTCAAAATCCTCCACGCTCTCCACCGTCATCGTCTTCCAAATCCCACCATCCGCCAGCACCTCCTCCGCACTCATCATGCGGCGCTTGGCCAGACAACACTCGTCATAAGTGCCACCGGAGCCCAGCTGGCACCGACAGCCCTCGGTGTGCTTCTCCAGGTGCGCGAGTCGGCGCCCGTGGGAGGGGCCGGGGGTAGGTGGGATGGAATTGGCGGTGGTGGAGGAGGAGCGGAAGGAGGACGAGAGCCGGGTGGTGAGTTTGGGGATGGTGGATTGGGTGAAGGCGCTGAAGGCGGGGAAGCAGCTGCAGACGATGCCGGTGGTGAGTTCGGCGGTGCTGTTGGGTTGGGGGCCGAAAGGTGAGTATGAGGTGCGAGTTTGTGTGGAGGGGGGGATGTGGGGTGGGGGGAAGAGAAAGGGGGGGGGTAAGAT
>KK106984.1:3050990-3092927 GCA_000611775.1 Umbilicaria muhlenbergii
AAGATGGGGGGAGGGAGGATTTTGGGGGGGGGTCTGCTGAAAGGAAGGAGAAGCTTACGTCCAGAGACCGATGGGGAAGGTCGAGTAGGTCAGGTCGGGGCTTTTGCCGTTTTGGGTACTGCAGACTAGCCGCAAGATGCTGGCGATGGGGGCGCTGGGAGGGGTGGGTGGGGTTAGTGTGATGTGAGGAAAGGGAAGTGGTGGGTAGGATGAGGAGACGGAAGAGGTCAGAGTGACGAAATGAGGGAGGAGGTCGGTATGACGAAGAGAGGGGAGTGTAGAGTGATAGGACCGAGAAAAGGGAAGGGAAGGGGCGAAAGTGGATGACTTACAGAACAGCCATCACGAACGCAGCCGAGACCTTCGCCTTCCGTTTCCACGACATCTGCAGGTTCCAAATCGAGTACTGCGGCAGAATAAACAGCACCGAATCAATAGCGATATTAAAGATCCCCGTCGAGTAATAAATAGCAACGAGATCAAGACAACGACCCGGTACGGCTGGATCCCACAACTTTTCCCTAGGCACGCATTCGAAGATGAAGGTGAACATGAAGACGATGGTGGTGATGATGTTGACGTAGAACATGAATTGCGTGATGATGTAGAGTCTGCTGATGCGGTTTGGGGCGAAGATTCTCTCGTAGAGGAGGATTATGGAGGCGCGGGTGAAGAGGGTGACGACGCATATAAGGATCTCTTCGATATTGGCGTACTGTCAACTTGTCAATGTGGTGATCTGATTTCGGGACGGGTACGAGTTGAACGTACTTGCGCCCAGCGAATCAGATGCGATATTGGTACGTTCCATTGATGTACACCATCGCCGTTGGCTCGAAGAGGAATGTTCACGGCGGCGAAGGCTACCAGGCCCAGCTGCAGAGGGTGGTGAGCTGGTTGTAGATGGATGACAAGATGTCATAAGATACACTTACCCATGCAACAACACAGGTGTCTGTGAACCAGTTAGCTTGGTGTCTAGACTTGGAACGCAGAATCATACAATCCTCCCAATTAAGCGTTCGTGTGATCCGCGCGTTGGTGTACATCCTCATCGCCACAAACAAAGTGCTTACGGTCATGCAGACAGACATAGTGAGGACATTGTATTTCTGCAGCGAATAAGGATGAACAAAATCCGACGTCTCCCCCGGCGGAGGAGCCATCCCCGGAAGCATATCTAACAGTTGGTTGGACAGAGACATGGCTAATAAAAAAAAAGTAAAAGTCTGGAATTATCCAGAACGCGTGACAGAAACGAATTCAGACTCGGTATTCGCGAGTTTACAAGAAACGGGGGCATTTCAAAGCACTTTAAACAGAGTCGACCTTTGGCCAGCAATGGCAGCCACTGTCCCCTTGTCTGAGCACCATGCCATTACGGTCCGGCAGTGGGTGTGGTGTCCTCTATGGCACTGTCGATGGGGCTATGTAGGCATGGCATTCCGACAGATCGGAGAAGCCTCAAGCGTTAACCCCAAGCGCAAGTGTCAAGACCATTCCAGTGCAGGCAAGTTGGCGTGCGGTCATGGCGCTGTGAGTGAGGGCTGAGCAAGTAGGTGTTACTTGAGACGTGTTACTAAGGCACTAACTAAGATCTGTGCAGATTCGACCATCAGGCCTAGCTCCGGCAATTATTTCTCGGGGGATTTTCTGTCGAACCATGGTGGCAGCAAGGGTTCGCCGGTGGCAGGCTGGCAGCGGCCCAAAGCGTTGGTGCCTGGAGGTCCAACATGCGAGATGCCTACCTACTGGAGTGCCGGTACATCTGATTTGGGCTTGTGGGCGTACCTATTTTAGTGCCTGTTAAAGCCGCATGGCTGGGCGGGACGAATCAGGCAACATAATAATAATCTGGCAACATGATCTGGCGCCATCCGTGCTTGGCTTGGACGTCTAGAACAGTGCCGCAGAACCAAATGTTCCGTGCGTCGGTGCCGTTCCCGGCAAGTCAGTGTTTCCACCCTTCCCCACATTTTCGCTTGCAAACGGCACGAGTTTCGGACGCGTTTCACATCGGCTCCTTCCTTGGAATCATCAGTTGGTGGGCGTGTTTTGATGGCAGAAAAAATTGAAACATCGGACTCCTTCGGAATCCCTGAGATCGTGCGCGCTGAGCCTCTTCCATTCAGGTTCCAGTGCCGGGCTGGGTGGAAATGAGGAGGTGGTGGAGAAGGGCCGAAGAGGCCAGAGCGGGGACTAAGGGAGACCGACTGGAGCATCCTAAGGTGCTACTCAGCTGGTCGCGGAGCGCGTATTTCTGGAAGTTATCTAGGGCCGCAGGGTTGTCGACACACTTATGCAAGTCCTTTGTTTGGTACTATGAGGAGTAGTCCCCATGACCGATAATCTTGAGTGCCAAATCTGTAAGCCTACCTTGTGGTGGGATTTCTGCCCTGATGAACGACTGAATGAGCGACGGGGTCCGCTTGGCAACAGCCCCGGAGGTCTTCCGGATTCTAGATGCTGGCGTACTGGCTAGAGCGACGGTAGACTCTTTCCACCCTGCACCGCCGACAACCAGCAAACACCATTGCATGAGCCATCTCATCCAGTCTGCAGCAGGTATTCGCACCCTGCCACCCTGCGCCGCTCATGCCTCCATCCCTCCAAGCACCACCTGCTCCACACCCCCGTGCCCTCCCTCCACCTCCGTGGTCTGATGGAACCTTACCTCCAAATCATCAATGCAAAACTCCCAATCCAAAGCATCGTCCCCAAAGTCCGCCCAAATCTCCACTTTGTGGAGTTGATTCCATGCTTCCCCAGTATACTGCTGCACCTTCACTAGTAGCGGAAGGTGATACCCCGTGATGAAATCGACGTCCCACTCCAAGGGCCCTTGACGTGAGTGGCTATACCCCTTTACGAAGACTGTTGACCCTGGTGGCGGAGCGTCCAAGGGTTTGATGTAGAAGCTCAAAAGGTCGAAGTAAGGAAAGAAGCCGCGTTCAATCATTGCGGTATTGTTGGCGATTTGGAAAGATGCTTTGATGGAGCCGCTGCCCGAATTCGATAGGTCACGCGAGCCGATCAGGGCGTTGGGGGCAGATACCGCACAGTTGAGGTCGTGTGGAGATATCTTGCCCTCGAGGCCGGGGTCGCGTGGAGTAATGGCATTGTAGGAGAAGAAGGCGAGGTGATGGTAGGGTGATGGGATCGCAGCAAGACCGCTTACGGTGGGAATATCGTCGAACTTTGTAGGAGGTTCAGTCGGTCATCTAAACCTAGATGTTTGGACGCAGAATCAAGAGTATCTTACACTAAGAGTAGTTGAATTACTACATCTGTAATCCCTGGCAGGTCGTCTGTGGATAGCCTCAACCCGATCTTCAGTGGGTTTGGCGGTAGAGAAAGCAGCAACGAAGAGTACCACGAAGGTGGTAAGGACAAGCATCTTGCGAATACAAGGTTCTCTGTGGTCTGAAGAGTACTTTAGGTGTGTGTAGACAGAGCATACAAATCTACTGAAGAAGAGAGATTTGGGAGATTGCAGAACGAGATGCACATGACCACATCGTCATTGCCTTATGCGGGACGAGTGAATTCAGTGCCGATGTTTTCCAAATCCCGTCCAAGGGATGCCATAGAGATTTCGGCAAGGCTTCATAGACAAATGCCCGTAACTAAGTCAAGGTAAGAGATCTTACAGGGAAGTGGTACGTTCGAAGAAAAGAGACTGGACGTTTAAATCATATGATCTTTTAGTATGTATTGAGCAAATTATGGAGTTCACATGAAGAGGATCTGGGATTAGCGAGAGTAGAGCTTGGATCACGAGAGTTGGGCAGTTGCCTGCGACGCCGCATCAGACATAGTAGGAGGAGCAGAATTGCTATGCTACAGTAATATTGCCAACACGAAGACACCGAAACTTCCCCAACATCACAACACCGAAAGTATGCTTTTACCTCCTCTATCGAACTCATGACCTCATACCCAACAACAAACTCGTCCCCTTCCCGCCATCCTTGCCGCCACCCTCCCCTCCGCCGGGCAGATACGTGACATTGGGGTTATTCGCCAACGTCTGCGCAATCTCCCTACTAGCCTCAATCCTTCTGATCATGATCAACCCATCACCAGCTTTTGCAACCGCTTTCGAAATGATCTCCGCGCTCTCGGCCTCTCCCTCCGCTCTGATAACGTTCGCCTGTCTCTCCTGCTCCGCCTTCTCAACGATGAACCTTGCCCTCTCAGCGTCTTGTTGTGCGATCTGCTTTTGTTCAACAGCCCTTGTGAATTCTTTGCCGAATGTCATGTGAGTTATGCTGACGTCTTCTAGAGCGATATTGAACTCGGAGGCGCGCTTGAGGAGGTCGGTGCGGATGCGCGCGCTGACGGCTTCACGCTGAGTGATAAGTTCGGCGGCATCGAATTGGGCAACGATGGCTTTGAGGACTTCATTGCCGATGGAGGGCAGAACACGTTCGTCATAGTCTTGACCGAGTGACTATAGTTCGACCATGGTTAGCAGCTCGTCCATACAAGCATACATGGGCATATATTCCAAAGCAAGAGCTCATGGTATAAAACGACGAATTGTAGGAGGTGTTATAAACATCAAGCCATACCTGATAGATCTTGGGCAACATCTGGACCTCGGGCCTATGCAATACCCTCAAAGTCAAGCTGACCATTTGCAAATCCTTACTCCCTGTCGTCGTTGAGATATTCCTTGGCTTCGTCCTCACATCATAGATGATGCTCTTTTGTAACCAAGGAATCAAGAAGTGTGTTCCTTCGTTTACGACCGTGTCTTTGACTCCCGACAACCTGTCGAAGATCACAGCCCGAGTGCCACCTTTCACGTCGTAGATGGACGCCTGGGCGAGGGAGAAGCTGAGGGCGACAGGGATGGCATATTTGTAGACTGCACCGAGCGCGTTGGCCATGTTGGCGGATGCTGAGCGCGTAGGTATTGGGGGAAGGTACGAGTCTCGAACAGGGACAGATAGAGGTCTGTAAACCTCTAGTCGAAGATGTCGAGATGGCATTATTTTAGGGTGTTCTGATGCGGCTTAGCGTCTTTCTCGTCTGGCTTGGCATTGGAGCAGTAAAGCAATGAACTTCCGCATCGTCACCGCAGCTTCAACTTCATTGCCACGCTACAACAAATCTTACTCTCCTTTGTTATCGTCTCAATCGTCACATCTGCACAATGGGCGGTGGAAGTGAACCTCTCGATACCAAGCATGGCAAGTAAGTTCGACCTAGCATACCCAACTTTCCTCGGGAATCCGCAATGAACTTGCGCATCATCCATTACTTCTCATAGATTCTATGGACATCTCTATAAACATCTGTGATCCAGCGCATATGTATGGCTTACAGCTAATATTCCATCGCAGGTTTCTTGGAGGCTGGGGCAATCTAGGTACTGTCTCCTAAAGCAACCCCGATTCACCACCACCAAGCCGGCAGCCATGCCTTTGCCGTCAAGGGCAAGACACAGAGAGGGGATGCACGGGAACACACTGGATAGAGGGCAACGGTGGCTGGTTGCAGGTGTTTAGGCCCGGCCAACGCAGATGCTAACCCTCCTCACCACAGGCTCGCAAACCCAAAAGGGCATAATATCCTACGCCATCAGCGCTAATCGTCAACGACCCCTCGCCGGTACGCTAAATGCTGCGATTTTCAATTCCTGGCGCCGATTCAGTAATCAAGTCCTATATGTCGCTCCCCCATTCATCATCGCGTACCTAGCCATGAATTGGGCGATTGAAAAGTGAGTCCTACCTATTCTAGTCCCGCCTGGAAAATCACGCATGGCACCAGAATCTTCCACTGTTCAGCTTTGTTTTAAACCAGATACTGATGACGTTGACTCAGGAACGAATACTACAACTCCAAGCCCGCGCGCATGTATGATCAGGCCGCGCAGGAGGCTACCCAAGGCGGAACAGTACGCGGTTGATGGGACGGAGATTTGTTAACTCACTTGGTAGAAGAAGGCAGAACATTGTACAGAATTCTATATTGTCTTGAATCCCAAGTCCCATCTTCTTCCCATGTAATTCCCAGTTGTCGCAGTCTGAGCACCGTCCGGCCAACGGCAAAGCATGATGACCACCGTTTGAAAGACATACAGCAATTCCTCCTGAACAAAGGTATAAATTTCATGCACTCATAATTATAGTGTCATTCTGAGAAAACGCAATATCGTTACAATCAGATATCGAGATCCTATAGGGCTGAAAGCCATCCTCGCTTGAACTTTCACTCCCCAAAATTTCGCGATTTGGGACCCGTACTCGTACAGCTCCAGCACCGGCGTACCTCGACAATTCCACCGACTCTCGGTCTGCTCCCTCACAATGGCAAAGGAAGAAAGTGACAAAGACAAGGAAGAGAGGAAGCGGGAAAAGAAAGAAAAGAAGGAGAAGCGGTCGGAAAGAGACGGTGTGCACAAGAGCAAGAAAGAGAAGAAAGTTAAAGAAGCAGCTCTTGCAGAAAACGACAATGTCGCGACGAAACTGTTGAACAAGCTACAGGAAGAGAAGCCTAGCTCCGTGGCTATCAAAGAGAATGGGGACGTCGAGGTCAAAGTAAAGACTGCACCTTTACTGGGCGCTCTGGTGCCATTCGCGAATCCATTGGCGGACGAGAAGGTTGGGAAGAAAGTCCTCAAGAGCGTGAAGAAAGGTAAGGCTGCGTCAAAGCTCCTTTTATGTTACCAAAAAGCTCTAACACGTTACCTTAACATTAGCCGCCAAGAACAAATCCCTCAAACGCGGCGTCAAAGAAGTCGTCAAATCCCTCCGTAAATCCAGCACGCCCGCCTCCTCCGGCGGCGAAATCCCCGGCGTCGTCATCCTCGCCGCAGATATCTCGCCTATGGATGTCATATCACATATACCAGTACTCTGCGAAGATCATGGAGTTCCGTATATCTTCGTGCCATCGAGAGCGGAGCTGGGAGCGGCAGGAAGTACAAAGAGGCCGACGAGTGTGGTGATGGTCAGCGCGAAGAGTGGGGGAAAGAAGAAGGAGGGAGAAAAGAACGAGGACGAGGAGGACTTTGCAGAGGTTTACAAGGATCTGGTCAAGGTTGTGGAGAGGGCGAGTAGGGACGTGAAGATATAGGGGTGCCTCTGCGGGGTTAAGTGCTTCAAGGGTGCTTTTGCATAATCAAGAGTTTCAATGGAAAAGCGCTGGCGTTTATGGATCTGTATAATATCTGGAGGGACTGGTCGGCTTCGTTGCTGAATTTTAGTACATGCCAGCAGCTCGAGCTTGGCATCTTCCGGTACTGCTGGTAAAGGCACAACACAGAACTCTTGAGCTTGGAAGCTTGAATCGAAGGTGCGCTGACTCATGTGGTATGCTCAAGCGACACCAAGACCCCTAAATTCTAGGTGATCTGATGCCTCCAAATCGCATGATGTCGAAAACGCGCTTGCAATGCCTTCATCAAGCCCCAGGCCGTCTTCGCCACTCTTCGATCACCTCACGGCAAAGGGGTCCTCTACCCCTCTAGCCCCTGGCGGATCTTCCGCCGGTATGGACGGTCTCAAGGACCTCTCAACATACTCCTCTGGCATCCCCATCTGCACCGCATCCTTAATGCCCTGATTCATCCGATAGATGTACTCCTCCTCAATACTGCCCACATTTGTCCTTTTCACATCCACGTAAACCAAGCCTTCAATACTACCCCCCTTCACACCCGCTCCCTTCGTAGGCAAGAATTCGATGTTCATCAATTTCTTCTCATAGACCGTCGGAACCCCTTCATTGCGGTCGAGGTAAGCTTCGTCGGTGGCGCTGAGGATGTAAACCATACCCCAGACTTCATCGCCCATGGAGGGTATCACGTTGGCGTAACCGCGGTCGCAGATGATCCATTTCCAGTCGTGAAGGATGGCTATACCGATGTGTTTGCTGGAGGGACAACGGCGGCGCATCTGGTCGAGCCACAGATTGGAGCCATAACCGAAGTAGTATGTTGCTTGAAGAGCTTTCGAAAGGATTGTGGAGGTGCTTGTAGCTATATTCGAAGTATAAGTGTCTTGGCTGGGGTTCCCCATGGTGGACCTGATACTCTGGCGGTTGATTGGAAGGGATTAGGTCCCGACATGCGATCGACGTCATTTCGCACATGTAGACATATTATCTGAGCTCCATGAAGTTTGAACATTCATCAATCACATCAAGGCCATATAATTTACAGAATCCACTCTATTCTCCTTATCAGAGACATCCCCGAACAATCCAAACCATCCGTCACAGTACGCTACACCGCTCACCATGTCTGGAACCGAGGAGACCTTCCACTACACCCACGAGGACATCCGCAAGCTCGAGTCACGCGAGTCAAAGATCCATGGCGGAAACGTCCCCAAAGACGCCGAGTCCTCCATCCTCAAGGTACACCATCCCCATCACTACCGGCACACTTCCACGTGCCATCCGACTAACCCCTCACAGTCCGTCATCGACACGAAAACCAAACCCAAAGAAGAAATCATCGCGGAACGTCAAGCCAACCTTGAACTCCCAGAACAGCCACCGGTAGCCTCCGACTGGAACTCGGCCGACGGCAGAACAGTCAACGTGGGCTCTGGCAGGGTTCAGAGCGATGTTTCGCACGGTGCGGGGAGTGAGAGTGGGCTTCGTGGGCCGGCTACGGGGGACAGCAGTGTGAGAACGGATGGTGGGCAGTACAAGACGAACACGCCTGATTTGTCTGGTGTGGGGAGGCAGGGGAAGGACGATCTGGATGGGTTGCCAAAGGATGCTACGGCGAACTAAGGGGATGCGGTGTTTGCTGATGGAGGGTAGAGCTTGATTGATGCTTTGATAGCTCTATGGATCCGGTGTTGCATGAACCTTCACCTCTCTTTTGAGATGTCAATGATTATCTCTTGCTGTGTGCTTTCGAAATCCAAGGGATTCTGTTCCCTCCACCCTAATATCGCTATCATAGCCTGAGCCCCTCATGTTTGCTTTGTTTGCCTAGGGTGCCCCTCCATGGCGGGGCCTACAGTGAACGCCCTTCGAAAGGCTATTCCACTTGTCTAGATGCTCTCGTAAGCTAGAAGAGCGTAGTCTTGGGATTGAGACCTTGTCCCTACACTTGGTTCTCTTCCCGACCCTCGAGGTGGAATTGGCGGGGCAAGATGAGAGGGTTGAGCCCGGTGAAACAGTGACATTACATCACAACGTTTCCCCCCCGTACTTCCCCGCATGATGGAGCCCCATTCACAACTCGCCTGCCTGAATCTCCCAAACTCAATATTTGGCCTTCATTCTCTTCATTATCCCATCGAAACCATCTCTGAATCATAGAACCGTGACTATTACATCTACCTCCATCATCAATTACCTTGCTTCATCATGGATATGCAGGGCACCCCAATCGGTTCTACCAGCCAAGGCACCAAGGTATCATATCGCCCCCACTTGTGCATCCTCTTCAACCTAGTGCTTTGAAACATGCAATGAATCACGTGAGACAAACACTGACACTCCCACAGAACACGACCGACCCCCGCGCCAAAATCCCCAAACAAGAAGCCGCCGGCCCCGTCGCCTCCGACTCCCTCGCCGCCGAATCCACCCGCGCCGGCGGCGAATTCAGCAAGAACCGAGACGCGGCCCCCCTGTCCGTCTCTGGCAGCTCGTCCACGCTCAACACGACCGACACCTCGGCCGCCACCACACTAGCCCCGGCGCCAGACGCCCAGGAGCGTGAAGCCAAGGCCGCGTGGCAGGAGACCTCGGACAGCATCAAGGGGCCCGGTGGCGTCAAATACGACGAAGGAGTTGGGGGCCAACAGGATTTTCCGGGCGCGCACAGCGAACATGGATACTACGGAGGTCCGACGAGTGCGAAAACGGCGTCTGGTGGCTCCGGTGCAGGAGGCTCCGGAAGTACTACGGGTGCGAAATCGTCGTCTGGTGGCTCCGCTGAAGGATCCTCCGGAGGTAGCACCGGTGCCAAATCGTCGTCTGCTGGATCGGCTGAAGGATCCTCCGGCGCTACCACCAGTGCGAAATCCTCGACCGGCAGCTCCGCAGATCCCGCTCCCAGCTACGTATCCAGCGTCTATTCGGAACCCGCGAAGAGTGGGAAGCCGCACGGTAAGAACATCACCGAGGGAGGTTTCGATTCCGACCCGAGCAACAACGCGAGCTTCAACTCTGATATCGGCGATGAGAATGATCCAGGCCGGGTCGCGGAGAATCAGTTCCAGCGGCAGACGATGGAGAGTGGACTCGATGCGGCGCCGAGTGCGCCACGACAGAAGGAGGTCACTAATGATGGACAGTATGATGTACTGGAGAATGAGCAGGGCTTGTAGGGGTTGCCAGAGCTTGTCTTCCGTCGAGGTTGTTGGGCTTTAGAATTCGCTTCTAGCTCTGGCGGATCCAATCCGGTAATATGATGGGTTTCCAGCACGCTTGCAGCGAGGTCAACGCACTGTGCAACTCGTTCCATATTTAATATGCATCACCCATGTCACTCAGGCGCATCCGCGCAGATCCTCAACTCGACCGATTGCGCGTTACGTCTACCATGCCAGGTGGTAAGGTAGTCAGATGCCATATATACCCTGAAGTATTGTGGAGAACGTTGCAAGCCCGAATGATCCCCATCCTTCCGGTCAGGGCTAGGCCTACTCTTCACCGCACTGTGCCCACTTAGCATTCCCGCTCTTCCCTCCTCCGTATATAATCCCACCCTCTTCCCCATCTTTCCTTTTGCTAACGTCTCGTCCCATCTCAATCTACTCAGAGAACTACTCGTATCTTCGTTCTCTAAATAACGGAATACTCATCCAAGACATCTCTCGGTATGGCCAAAATAGCAAAGGTAGGCTTTTCAACGGCATCATTCAACGATCAAGGTGTTTACATCCAGCGTGACGGGTGTTCAACCTGCATGCTTCGGCAGCAATTGTTCTAAGATTATACCGTTGATCTTGATCTGGATAATTCCAGCGAAAAGACATGTTTCATTCCTCCCTAATATGTGATGTGAGCAGATCAACCAAACCAGCCTCATCTTTGTACAATCATGCCGACCGATAAGACCACGATTCTCACCAATTGGTGGGTTCCTAGGGTTCTTGTGGTTAGGGAAGACTGATCATTCAAGGCATGCTACGCCATACCATGCGCCCCTTTATCTTGCTCAATCCAAAGGCTACTCTCCCGAGGAGGTATCAAGGTTGCTCTGTTCGAGCTTAATGACCTCAGCGTACAGCTATGTCTAAATGTAGCGCCGTATACTTCTTGCGTATGAACAGAAGATAGGATATCACCTCGACCATCAGCAGCAGCAAGTCGACCTTAGAGATTCCCAAGCCAGACGCCCCCCCCCAGCAGCCCTTACCCAAACCCCTCCAACCCACCCCAAAGCCAACCCAACGAAACCCCAAGCCAAAACCCGTAACTTCCCCTTCACATCCATCGGTTCCCTCCTAGACGAACCCATTCACCGGCGTCATCCCCCTCAAAGACCGCGGCCTCACCCCCCGACCTCCCCACCCTCCAAGGCAACCGCATCGGCGAACCCAGCAAGATCCAAACCAACGACCTACCCACCACTACGGCACAACCCCCCCTCTAACCACCCCGCCCTCCGCTGCGACACGAACGTCATCCACCGCCCCCATCGACGGCTCGAATCAAGCGCCAGCACCGGTCTCGAAAACGCGCAAATGGACGAATGAGCTTTCCAGCCAGCCAAGATAATCCCAAAAACCGACGTGCAAACCGCTCCACATGAACGAGCTGGCCGAACGAGGCATGTTGTTGCGCCAGCTGCATCCAGTCCAGCCGCAACGACGAGTTCGTTTGAATGCCGAGACTCCCCGAAAGAGAGTCGTCCAGTTTCACGCGCGCGCGTGCATGCAGGAGAAGCGAACGGACGGACGGGGCTTGCGGATGCGACACCACGGGCGGGTTGCTGACATGACATGGCATGGAACCCGTCACGTCAATAGGCACGTTTTTGACCGAGAAGTTTTCTCTCTTCGAGAGCCGCTCGTACGTGTAGTTTCCCACAGATATAGAGAACCGGGTGCCTTGACTCTAGCTCCCCCATTATTCCCCCACCCCCCCCAACCCCCTTCTGGTCTCCCAAATGCCACCAACAGCCTTATCGACGAAAGTCGCCCAACGCTGCAAAACGGCTCGGGCGTGCTGGACCAGAAGCTTCGAGCTCAACTCCACAGATTGCTTTCTTGGCTGGAAGCTCGAAAAGCGAAACGGCCGACGCGGGTGACGGTCAGACGCGTATGGTGCAGTTTGCAGAAGGAAGGAAGGTGCGGCCGGGGGAGGGTCTGCAGAGACTGGAGGGTTTTGCTCGGTCAGGGCGTGGGCGTCGAGGCGGCAGGAGAAGATGATAGAGCGGGCAAAGGGCGTGCGGCATGCTCGAAGTACCTTATGCTGATGGCACTTGCCGGCCCTAGCTACAGCAATAGCTATCTGAAACAGCCATCCGCTCCCTAACAAGCAAGCAAAAACGACATCCCATTCGCTTCACGAGCCGAAACCCCCACGAGAAGCACCTCATATTCAAGAAGAGTGTCTATCTGACCCACCCACCGAAGCCCACCCGAGAGCACTGATCCAAAACGCGAGATCATCATCTAACCAACCAACCAACCAAGCGTCTGCAATGAAAAGGACGGAAAGAACAGGAAATAACATACGAGCAATGACTCAACCCACTCATCTGAAAGTCCGTCGCACTGCACGAAAAACCCCGAAAACGGTAGGGACCCGACGCCTCTCTCCAGTGCCCCTGTAATGCAACGCAACGCCCTGCTATGAAAAAACGCCCAAGTGGGAATCAAACCAAAGCAAGTAAACCCCACAAACAAAGAGCGCCACCCGGATCATGTGTAAGAAACATCAAAGCGTTGTCTTTCCCCCTTCTATATTTATATGGTCGTCACCCTTCTGCGTTCATATGCTCTTCCCCTTACTTCCATTTCCTACCCATCCCCCTCTTCTGTCTATTCACCTCCCCCCCACTCGTCCCCATCCCCGCTCTCTTCTCTCCATCTCCTCCCCAGCCCTCCCATCGCCTCCATCTCCCTTCCCCGCTCTCCTCTACCTTTCCCGCTCTTTTCTTTTCTTTTCTTTCCTCCCCTACCCCCCCTTCTCCTCCGCTCCCCCCTCCTTTCTTCCCCGTCTATTTTCCCTCTCCCGTCCTCCCCCCCCCACTAGATCTCAAACTCCCCCCCAACCCAATGACCCACCACCAGCCTCCCCTCCTCAAAATCCGCTCGGTCCTTCCTCACAATAATAGCCGCATGACTATGCCGGACCTTGTGGATATGCACCGGAAACTTCCTCCACCCGACGCTATCCAACGACCTGATCATCTCGAACTGTTCGTCCGTCAGCGCCAGGGTTGGAAATTCCAGCGGTCGCGACCGGGTGCGCGTGAGGGTGAGGGGGGCGGTGGAGGTGTCGGATTTCTCGGAGGGGGCGACGGAGGGGATGCGGTGGGGTTTCGGGGGGGAGGAAGCGGAGGAGAGGGAATGATGCCGGCTGTGGTTCGACGAGGGACGACGACCCGGGGCGCTGCGGTCGTCGTCTCGAGTCGCGGTATCCTCGGGATCGGGGGCGGCGCGGGATTCGCGGTGGTGAGCGGCGGGATGCAGATTCTGGAAGGCGTCTTCGACGGCGGAGCGCGCGTCTTCGATCAGCAGTGGGATGCGATAACTGCCGAGGCCGATGCCCGCTTTGCCGGCTTCGTGCAGGCGGATGCGCTGGCGACTTCGGATGGATTGGATGCCGGAGTTGATGAGGAAGAGGACGGAGCCGACGGGGATGAGGACGACGAGGAGGGCGAAGACGGGGATGCGGGTGAGGAGGGTGGAGCTGGAGCCGGCGAGACGGGAGTAGAAGCTCGGGAGATCTTCTGGTTCCTTGGCCGAGACGGGACAGTCCGGGTCGAGGATGACGGGTTCGTAGCCGGGGAGGTAGTTGCATTGGACGGAGTCGAGGGAGGCGAAGGGGTCGGTTTTGGAGATGGCGCAGGTGTAGTAGACGGCGGAGCGGTCGTTGACGATATTCGCATAGAGGACCTTATGTTTGAACCTGGCTAGAGCGTGGATGAAGATGCTATTGGGATCGGCCATGACGGCCAACAGGGGGCGGCCGGTGTCGCGGAAGGAGTCGATGGTGAAGAGCTGGGTGCCGGAGGTGGAGATGGTGCGGCTGCCGAATTCGTTCCAGAGCTTGCTGTGCAGGCCGAGGACGGGGGTGCGGACGCCGAGGTGGGGGGAGGCGAAGGTGGTGAAGTTGATGGGGTCAAGTTTGTCGAAGTAGCCTTTGGAGTGCAGGAGGCCGATGGCGTAGCGGGCGACGAGGCCGCCGAGGGAGTAGCCGACCATGCTGAATTTTGTTACTTGTTGCCCGTCGCGGGCGAGCTGCTCGAGCGCATCTTCTATTTCTTGCGTGACTCTTTCGCCGGCGATTTCGATCCCGTCGTATCTGCCTCGCGACGTCAGCACACCGTCTACGCGAACAGCGTGAGGAAGAGGCCATACGTTCGATGTCCTTCATTCGATTTCGGCAGCAGTATGTGAATGCCCTGATCTTGGTATTTGTCTCGTAGCGCCGTCGCCATATAAGAGAGATGTTTCGGGCTCCCCCACAACCTGGACGCAATCAGCGCAATTGATGCAACAAACAGGGCAGTCTTTCCCACCCATGCACCAGGACGCAGAGATGCTCGGCCTTGCCGCTTGGATTTCCGTCGATTCTCTCCGTAGAGTCCATGGAGGCGTTGGTCGTGATATGACTGCGGATCTCGTGGAAGAAGGCGGCCATGGTGAGGGGTGAGGTGTGAGGTGTGAGCTGGGTGAGAGAGGAATGGTGGCGATAAGAAAAGTGCCCGGCGCCGAGAAGCGTGAGGCAAATGCAATCAACAGGAGCAGCAACTACGTGACGAAACTCTTCGATTTGGGGTTAGACCAGGCGCACGGCCCAGATGCAAGCTCGCAGACCAGCAGCCCTATCAGACAAGCTTAAATGCTTGGTTCCCTTACCTTTAGTACTCCGAGTAAGGTACGAGTAAGGTAGGTACTGCACTTGCGAGATCCGTCATCTGTCACGCAGCTTTGTACTCACACCGCTTCAGTCATCGCGAGGGGCAGCTGGAGAGGTGTTTAAGTACCGAGGTATACCCCTTCGCCACGTAGTGTCTGTTGGGGCACCCCAGTCGAACACATCACTGCTTGCTTGCTTGCTTGCTGTGACTCTAGCGCCATTTCTCCTTTCAGATCTTCTGCCCACCGAGTCAGCCGAGACTCCGCGTCTTATCCATGCAAACATCCGCACACCCTTTGTGAGGCGTTCAACTCTCACAGTGACTTGGCATATGCTTCTTGTCGGCTGTCCAGCATATCATCGGGAGGGTACTTCGTCGCGCACATGGTGATTTGACTTTGAGCATGTGATTTGCCATCTCCTTCGTTGACGGATTTTGGAATTCGCTGTGATTCGTCGACTCAATGTTCTCCACTATTGGTCTGTTCAAGCAGATCTCGTGTCCGGAGAGTCCTTCATGCCAACTCCTTAATTGTATCTTCTCCCATGAGCCTACATCTCGGCAAGGTGGTACCGATGGTGTGGCTATCTCATCTCCAGTTTTGGACTTGGCGAGCAAAGATGGCGATGAAGCCGAGCGTCCCCACAAGAAGCGGCGGATTAGCGGCGCATTCGGAAAGGGCGAAGTACTCGTTGGCAAAACTACGAATGGGATTACAGTGGCTAGTCCATCGGGTCCCGATATTCCAACCAAGGCGGCTTCGGATGCCCCGAAGTTGAATAACGCGGCTCACGAAGCAAGCTTGCCTTTTACGGCCTCTAGAACAGTATCACCTCCACCTATACGACGGCAGAAAGTAACAACAGTCACACAAGCCGAAGCCCCAAGAGAAAGCGGGGTTAAATATGAGCCCGACGGAACCCCAAAGGTGCAAAAGGTGTTGTCTAGGCCTAGTAAAGAGATCAAGGAGGAATCCCTCAATCCACGAATGTTACAGAACCCACCCGCATCACATGCAGTACGACTTAAGCTAGTCACCATGCTCCATGAGCACATGGTTCGTCTGAACAATGAGGTCAAGAGCTGTCTGGATGATTCGAGGGTTGCCTTGGAACTATCAGACCAAGAGATGATCACGGAGGTTCTGGAAGAGGAAGAGAAAATTGCCAAGGAGAATCCTTCGGTGTATTCCAACATTCTAAAGCTACGGATAGTGGCGTTGAAGAAGATGAAACTGGAGGATTGGAAAATAGAACGCTTGAAGCAGATTGCCAGAGATACACCGGACGAAATGGCATCAAGCGGAGCAAAGCCGTCCGTTGCTATCGAGACTGGTTTGTCTCCCGCCGAAGAGGTCGCCATGTTACCGAGGCTATTCGCCAAGCAAGAAGGTCTGGCGAGGTTTGGATACGTCCCTGTGGCGCCCAGCGATGCCGAGGTGGAGCAAGCTCGTAAAGGCGTAGAAGCCTCTCAGGGATGGGAACAGTGTGATCGTTGCAAAACACGCTTTCAGGTTTTCCCAGGGAGGCGGCCAGAGGATGGTGCTCTTACATCGGGCGGTCATTGCACTTACCACTATGCCAGACCTCTTCGACCAACCAAGGAAAAGGCGGATACAGGCCATAGGGAATCCATCTATCCATGTTGCAACCAGCCGGTTGGGTCATCTATCGGCTGCACTACAGCGGATTCGCACGTCTTTAAGATCTCAGATGTGAAGAGGTTGGCGTTGGTGATGCCGTTCAAGAAGACGCCCGTACAGGACTCCAAGAAACCGGACAAGGCGGTCTGCTTTGACTGCGAGAGTATGTTATTCTTTCATCCCACTTTGCATCCCTCAAGTCCTCTATACTGACTCCGACAATAGTGGGCTACACAACGCTCGGCTTGGAGTTAATCCGCCTCACAGCAACCTCCTGGCCCGACGGAGACGAACTCCTAGACGTCCTCGTCCGCCCCATAGGCGAAATCCTAGATCTCAACTCTCGCTTTTCCGGAGTATGGCCCGAACACTACAACAACGCCATACCCTACTCCACCTCCCCCCAAGACTCAGTCAGCTCCGGAACACAAGAAGCTCCAGACCCGCGCTTACAACTAGTATCATCGCCATCTCTAGCCCGAGACCTCCTCTTCCAGCACCTCACCCCCAAGACACCGCTGATCGCGCACGCCGCCGAAAACGACCTCAACGCCACCCGCATCATCCACCCCTCCCTCATCGACACCGTCCTCCTATTCCCGCACCCGCGAGGCCTGCCCATCCGGCACGGGCTCAAGATGCTGATGAAACGGCATCTGGACCGAAACATCCAGATGGGAGGCGCACAGGGGCATGATTCGAAAGAGGACGCTAGGGCAGCGGGGGAGTTGGTAAGGCTGAAAGTGGCGGAGATGTGGAAGGGGATGGTGAGGGAGGGGTGGACGGTGGAGGACGGGGTGTTTTTCCCGCCGGTGCCGGCTGGGTCGCCGCCGTCGTCAAAGGGGGCCAAGGTGCTGGGAGGTGGGGGTGCGAGACCGAACCGGGTGTGATAGCGCTTGGGTCTGTTAGACAGGCAATCGATGTTACAAGCCATAGCGGGATCGTGTGGGGATAGCTACCTTAGTGGATTGAATTGCTTGAGCTTTCACTGCCGGCGCCACAACAACTGTAAACAGGATCGTTGGCGCAGCATGGACATCTATTTACGTATTGGGATACCATCGCGAACTATAGATCTATGGCCTTAATATCGAGCCAGGATTGACAATCGGAGGCAGTCGTCACCGACACAATTGTCCTGTCAACGGCAATATTCCCTTGTCACCGGCACCATATCTTATCACCGACATCATCGACCACCGGGTACCACCAGCACCATTGTCCTTTACCCCGAACTTGGGATTGCTGATTGCCGTTCTCGTTCAGGAAAAGGAGCAGGGCCGCTTTAGAGGGAGCACCGAGGGAGTAGGGGGGAGCAACGAGGGAGCACTAAGGGAGCAGCGAGGGAGCAAGAGGGAGCACTAAGGGAGTAAGAGGGAGCACTAAGGGAGCAAAGAGGTTATCGAGGGAGCCTGTTCTGACTCCTTGTATGTCGGCTTATGGTTCCCTATCTGTGTAGATTGCTATTCAACATTGATAGGTCAACAATGTCCATATTGTCATCATCATCGTCGTCATCATCGCCTAGCTCAGGCAAATTAAACCTCCTACCGCCGTAATCGAAGCTCTTGATTTTCTCGGGGTCGCGGAACGTACTTAGGCTCACGTCCCGCCTTTCTTTGTCTTTGATGGGGGTGGTGGATGGTGATGAAAGAATCGCCGACCGTATAACGAGGCGTAAGTATGAGACAATCCTTGAGCCGTCGCCACCTTTCCAATCTAGCTTGCGGCTACGTGTGAGCTAATAAATTGCTTTAGCAAACCAGTCCTCGATAGGAAGAAGTTGATTCAATTACTCACCTCGCTTGAATTATCCAGACGCCAAAACTGAAACTCGTTGCCGTCTGTGCTTAGCCCATACACAAGCTTGTCCTGCTTGCCTTGGCTCTCTCTTGTCCGGTGCACAATACCTGTATGTAAGTCAATAACAATCCAGTGACATAAGCCGAAGAAAACATGATAAATTACTTGCCCATATATGCTACTAGTTGACCATCCGCCATGGAAAGCATACCTTCTCTTTTCGCCGCGATAAGAATCAAATTTGTCCCCATCGGTTCGTCTTTGTCATACCAGAGCGAATAGTCTGCAATGCCCTGCAGTACGCGCTTTTCCTTTTTATAAGTTACAAGGCGGTTGAGCTTGGTTTCGAATTGCAAGAGAAGAGGAGCTGGATCTGAAGACGGAGTTGTAGGACGGGCAAGCAATTGCGTTGACGGCGCCGCGTTGGGTCGGTTATACTCCTGAAGAGCAAGTCGCTTCTCTTCACCGATACAGATTATGAGAATATCATTAATCTGGGACCGCGCGAGAGCTTCATTTGCCAACGACCCTTCTGTGACAAACAGATACTCATTCTTGATAGCGACTGCAAAACATTAATAATAGCCAGATCAACACAGGATATAATACCTAGAAGGGCAGGTATCTCGCATAGTTCATTATCCGCTAGCGACCACGCATCAAAGAGCTGGTTATATCTCAAGTCAAATATCTTGATGGCATCTTTCAGATTAAGGCTGCTGGCTGGAAGCTTTGATTTATATCAGCCACCGATATACGGATGATAATGGTCAAAACCCATAATAGCTCACAGCTGTCGGCAGCTGCTTCAATTCATCAAGCGTAGCCTCAAGATCCTGCCTTAGTGCGTCACCTAGCTTGGGTAGGATATGCTGTTCGAGCCACTCAAATGGGACAGCCTTCGGCTTTGTTGTCGGCATATTGAGAGTGAGAGTGAGATTGGTGCTTGCAACTTTGATTGGAGGCGGGGGTGGGGAGGCTGAAGGGAGTCGAAGTACGACGAAGCCGGGCTACACCCTTTACGTAGTAGTCTGTGTTATTTTAAAATTTCTAATTCACGACAAAGACTCTATATATATATATTATATATATTTATTTTAGAACAAGAGAATGCCAACTCGACAAACCACCAAAGACCCGCTCTCAATCCATTAGCCCCCGTTCTCCCATCTAATCCCTTTCCTAACTAATTCCAGCACCTCATCTCCCACCCCCAAAATGTCTCCCCTCAAACCGCTCATCCTCCACGGCCATCATAAGCCCTTTCCTTTCTCCCTTCCTCTCCTCCTGACTCCCCTCCTCCCTCTCATCATACCCCCCCTGCCCCCCTCCCCCGGCCCCCCCGCAGCCGGGCCCAACCCCTGCAAAATCTCCATCCTCCTCGACGAGCTCTCCGTCCCGTACACGACGAAGATCTACACCACCCCCGAACTGAAGCAGCCGGCCTTCCTCGCGCCAAACCGTAACCGCATGGCGCCCGTAATCGAAGTCCCCAACACCAATCTCCTGCTCGCCGAGGTAAGTATCGTGAGTTGGACAGACAGACCGATCTATAAGCAAGCGACTAACCCCCCCGCGGCGCAGTCGGGCGCGATCATAGACTATATCCTCGAGGACTACGACTGGGAGAAGCTTCTCTCGTTCGCGACGGCGCCGGGGAAAACCACCTGCTGAAACAGTGGCTGCAGTTCCAGACCACGATGCACGGCCCGGTGAGGCAGCACATCTTCCGCTGGACCTTCACGTCCCCGCTCCCCGCCGCGCGCGCGGGGTACGTGGCGAATTTTCCGGCGGGTGTTGCAGGTGCTGGGGACGAATTGGCGGGGAAGGAATGGCTGGTGGGGGGGAAGTGCAGCGCGGCGGATTTGAGCTACGTGACGTTCCAGTCGCGGATGGGGGCGATTATGGGGGACGAGGCGCCGGATATGTGGGTGAGTTTCCGAGAGTTGATGGGTGGTATAAGCGGATGTTGGGACGGGCGACGGTGCAGAAGGTTTTGAAGGATCGCGATGATGCGTTGGAAAGACTGGCGACGCTGGGGGGGAAGTAGGGGGGTTGCTGAGGATGGGAGGTTGGTGCTGGGGCTTGTGGTAGATGTGGCTTTCGAGGTGGTTGTGATTGTAGGGGGGTTGGCGCGGGATGGGGAGAGGAGCTGAGAAAGGGGTCTGCATGGCTGGCGGTGGGCGGGCGTGTGAATAGAATAGATGGTGTTCTTTCAGCTGGGAACCCTCTGGTGTGTTAATAGTGAAAGCGATAGATTTGAATCCTTGAAGTGGATGTTCTAGAGATTCATGACTTCTACGATCTCCGTGTTAAGTAGTCTTCGAAATCTGCCTTGCTTGTCGAGTTGTTGAGGGGACCCCCGACTAGAGACCGTCAGTTGTTCTATAGACACACCTGGGGGCAACGCGGTAGAATTTGTGATGACAAATTGGGCAATGATGCTCACAGCAAAGTATTGAAGCCCTTCTGCATCTGTTTCCAAGAGTCTGGCCCATCCAGATTGATAGAGTCGCGTGCGCGGAAGCCGCGAGCCGGAGCTAATCAAGACAATGATGCAGTCTCCTAGGCTGCTGACAGCAACCGCCAAAAGCGGCCGCTGGAGCTCTGAAAGTGCCCCCGCACTCCTCATGGACGGACCCTGCCTGAAGCGGCCCTTATCATGATGTAGCAGCAGATGGCAGGCTCGGTAGGACATGAAAACTGCAACTGTTGACCTCTGCAAAATCGACCACTACCGCGATCGACGAAAAAGCCCTAACACCGCGTTCCTGAGGCACCTCGACCTGCTCTCACTTCGACCATGTACTGCAGTCGCAAAGATGATTTTTGAACATCAAGCAGCAGCTTTGACATGGCCGCTTTGATGACCATTGGGGGCGAGCCAGGCGAGCGGTTGGGCGGTTAGGGTTAGAGACCTTATCACTCTCATATATTTACCTTAGTTTCAAGACGTCAATCGATGTAAGAACAGGTTGGATCCATTGCGAGAACCTGGTCAAGATACTCCGTACTCGTGAGCATGCCTGCAAATAAGGGTCGAGAATTCAGCCTTAACGTCCGAACCCTAGCCGCCAGATCATGGTGTTTGTCTAGGGATGCAGCAGAATGTCAGTCGATCAATTCTGGTGCGTTGCACTCCAACATCCGAATCACAGTTTTCAGATAACTTATCACTCTTGTTGCCAAACTATGTTGGCGTTCCAGTCCGTCTCGGGCCGAGCAGTGCAGCCTTGCAGCGTACAGCGGCATGCCGGCTGACATGATGCCCACAGTTTTCCTCTGGATCAACGACCGAAGTTTCCTCTGATTTGTGCTGGGGAGTTGTGGCACCAGAGTATCAACCAGGATACAGATTAAATGATCCGCACAAGGACTTGTGCCGGTAAACACCTTTCATCCAAGGATACTCTACCCAACGTGAAATCCTGTTATCGGAGTACCTTGCAATGCATTTTGAATGCTCATGGGAGCCCTGCCTGTAAAACGCTCGCCACCCAGGCATCCATCGGAGGACGCCTCCTCAGCCTACCCCAACTGAAAACCGAGCTCCATTGCCTCTTTTCACATGTCCAATCTTTAATCCCTCAGATACCAAGAGATTTCTACCGAGGCGTCGTTCCTTGCTAGCTCTCTATGCTTCGATTTACTCACAGCCAAGGTTAAGCCGGAGCTTTCTCGCCCCCCTCGGGCACTAAAAACACCAGTGGCACCTTAAAGCTCTATCATCCAATCGATAACATTTATCGGAGTAAAGGACCCTCATTGAGAGGTCGTTGACACTCCACCATGCCTTCAAATCTCTTAGAAGCTCAAACTCTGCGGATAGGGTGCCCTCCATCGACCCACCGGCGAGTTGTCTTGTACGCAAGTGGCTTCAGCACTCAACGACCCTTACACGGATTTTATATAAAACTTCGGCGCTGCCACTGTTCAACTCAATTCATTCCTGTCAATATCTCCTAGGTCACCAGTAAACGAACGCGCCTGCCGGTCCGTCAGATCTCCGAAAACCCTCTCACCTCTTACACTCGACATCATCCAGAGCCCAGCCTGTACCTCTCCACTTCTACCCATATCTTCGGAGAGACACCCAGCCTACAGCAGACATGGCGAGCGCAGGCAAATTGCTTCCGCCACCGGCGAGGAGACCTGCCATTCGACGTCTCTCCTCCATAACAGCCACTCCCGAAGAAATGTCGACCGGACCAATAGTCGTGGTGCCGCCAAAGCACATGATGGCTCCCAGTGATGCCCACGAGACCGCTGCCGCCTTGGAAATGGCCAAGCACCATCTGAAAGACTTCGGTTCGGGCACCAGCACACCGATCACGCCTCCAGCAACGACTGCCACAGGCTCATATGCTTACGCTTTTGATATCGATGGAGTGCTGATCCGTGGTGGCAAACCCATACCGGAAGCGATTGAGGCTATGAAGATGCTCAATGGCGATAATGAATATGGCATCAAAGTGTGAGTTTGTTCCGGACGCAAGCCCCAAAGTGCTGGTGCTGATATCCCTAGACCATACATCTTCCTGACGAACGGTGGCGGCAAGACGGAAGAGGAGCGATGCTTGCAACTCAGCCAGCAGCTCGAAGTCGAGGTTTCGCCAGGCCAATTCATCTGCGGTCATACACCCATGCGAGAGATGGCCGAGAAATATGGTACCGTTTTAGTCGTTGGTGGCGAGGGAGAAAAATGCCGTCTGGTTGCGGAAGGCTATGGATTCAGGGATGTTGTTACTCCTGGCGACATCATCAAAGACAACAAGGACACCACACCTTTCCGGAAGCTCACAGAAGATGAAGAGACTCATTCGAGGGTGCGCAACTTTGCAGAGGCCGAAATTGAGGCCATCTTCGTTTTCGCCGATAGCCGTGATTGGGCTGGTGATCAGCAAATCATCTTGGACCTATTGATGTCGAAGAATGGCCACTTGGGCACTCGATCCGAGACCTTTGACGAGGGTCCTCCCATCTTCTTCTCGCACAATGATGTCGTCTGGTCTACTTCCCACAACTTGACACGTATCGGCATGGGAGCTTTGCGGGCATCGTTGGAAGCCATGTTCAAGGCCGTCACGGGCAAGGAGCTCACGACCAAGGCCTTTGGCAAGCCCCAGCTCGAGACCTTCCAGTTCGCCAACCGTCTTCTCCGACAATGGCGAAAAGAAAACCATGCCATCAATAGCCCTCCCGATACAGTCTACTTCGTGGGCGACACTCCCGAGTCGGACATTCGTGGGACGAACGAGTACAATGACTCGGAAGTGTCTGAGAATGAGTGGTACTCAATCCTGGTATGTTCCGGCGTTTATGAAAAGGGGACCACTCCGCGGTTCACTCCGAAAGCGACGGTAGATAACGTACTGGAAGCCGTCAGGCATGGCATGAAGCGCGAGTACGGGAAGAGGTTGCAGGAGAAAACCGGCTTGAAGATGGGAGACTCTGTCATCGTTGAGGAATAGACGATGAAGCACGGGGTTATTTCCTGTTCGTTGGCGTTGAGTTGAAAGGGAGCTGTACACGGAAGTGCTCCGGGAGCACCTTACTCGCTCTTCCTCGTACGGGCTCCGGCGTTGGCATTTCCTGGTTGTTTTGGCTCACTGGATGATCTATACCCCGGCTCCAAAATGGAAGCAGCTATATAATGTTGGATGGAGTATAACGAATAGACTAATTGAACACGATCGAATCGAGAAACTTCTCCACCCGGGTTGAAGTTGTGTGCGCACGAGGTCCCACCACACATGATCACTTCCACTGCGGTGTCGGCCTGTCGTACACCGCTCAGCTAAAAGCAGTCATGATCATCCTGGAGCCCCTGTACTAGAATTGCGACCGAGGACTGACGACCAGAGATGCACGAGCGTTGACTCGCATGAGGTCTAGTTCTGTGCGCACACCGCCCCAGACTTTGATATTTCCATCAACCGTAATGGCGCGCAAGACAAATTCTCCATGATCGCCTCCATTGCATGTCGTGTAACCCTCCGGGCCAGCCGTTCTTTTCGCCTCGCGACCGGAAAGGGGATGTGTGAATGCGCCCCCACTCTCCAGGCCACAGCGGGCTCCAGTTAGGGAGGGACGCTTAATGGCCGGCCCCTGGACGCCGCTGGGGCTGAGCGGGATCTTAAGCGTGTGCGGTGACTGGTGCGAGGGTTCGGGCCTGGTGGGGTGTGGCCCTGCATAAGCAAGAGCGCCCTTTCATTAATTGCGAAAAGGAAGGGTAAGGCAGACCTGGAGGGAGCCGGGGGTGCATAAGTGCATAATATGATCGTCTCTGCTGCATGAGCAGGATCCCCCTCGCCTTCCGATCTGCACTCCTTCCCTCCACCCCCACATGCAGAAATCCCACCCACGCAATCTCGACGGGACCGTTACGCATCACAAATACATACGATGCTACCCTCAGCTGGTTTGTGTGAAGTCTTCCGCAAAATCTGAATTCTTCTTCACGAGCATTGGTGGCGTTCACAAGCTCATTGGATTGGCATGCGAAACAAAGAGATCGCACGACAGCCACAGAACTGGGCATTGACAAATAACACGTGAATAGCATCACGCAACGAAATCGACCACGCGCCGGTGCGACTACAAAAACCCATGCTCCTCCCAGCGACAACACTCCAAGAGCACACAACGTCAGAGTATCCACGACAGCAGTGACCAATCTTGACATCACTGCAACAATGGCTCCTCGGGCCGCCTCACCTCCTCTGCCCATGATCTCACCAACCACAACCTCAACAAAAGAGCCTCAACCCTCTCTCCCGTCATCGACCGACCTACTCCGCCCTCCCACACCACGACGAAACACCGACACCTCTACCCCCCCTTCCTCCAACCCTCTCCCAGCACTCGCAACGGTAACACTACGCCCACGCAACCGCTCCCCATTCTCCCGCAGTCATCTACGCTCCCACTCTTCCAGCAGCTCACTTTCAGCACCGCCAATGACACGCGCACACTCATCCCCCGTCGTCGACACCGCCGGCTGCGTCATCATGTCCACCCCCCCAACGCAACCCATGCCTCCACTCGCCCCCTCCATCTCCACCCCCCGCCGCCGCAGCCCCATGCGCCGAGCAACGGACGACACCTACCCGAATTTCAACTTCAGCAGCGCCCTCGACATCGGGGAAACCATATCCGAGAATTCGGAACTCGAGCTCACCCCCCGCGGTCCCAGGAGCCCCAACCCCAACCCCGACCCCGACAACCGACAACCTCCGAACTCGCCCCTCTTAACCCCCCACGCCACCTTCCCACGCTCCCGCCGCCGGCCTGCCTCACCCCTGCACCACTTGACTTCCCCCGTCGGCATCCCCTCACTAGGTCGCACGAATCAACTCCGCTATAGCGTCTCCTCCCCGTCGCTTGCCACCCTAAGCAATAACAACAACAACAACAACAGCAATACCAGCAGCGGCAATAGCAGATACACCGAACCGTACCCCACCTCATCCTCAACCTCCACCTCCTTCTCCTCCTCCAGCATGCCCTCGACCCCAACCTCCCTCCGCTCCCGCTCCCCCAGTATTTCATCCCTGGAAACAATCCCCGACTCGCCCGACGCGGAAGAAGCGGCGCTGGAGGCGGAACAAGTGGCGCGTCTGAAGGCGGCCGCGGATCGGGAGTCCGAGAGTGGCAACAGTCTCAGCGAAGAGGGAGGCGGGGGCAAGGAGAGCGCGGGGGCGAGGAGACGGAATGGTGGGAATGCGGGAGGGCTGTTTGGGACGAATACCGGGAGTGGAAATGGGTTTGGGGGCGGAGGGGGGATGGGGTATCCCGGGGGGAGTCGGGCGGATAAGAGGAAGAGGTGGAGCGTTTGTGGGGCGGAGAGGAGGGGGGATTTGGATCTGGAGACGATTTGGGAGGATTGAGGGGGCGGTGGGGGGTGGGGGGTGGATGGACGGTGCGGGAGGGTTTGACACAGCGAAGGGCGGGGAGTGGCATACTTGGGTGGACGCAGCGGGGAAGGTGGTCGGTTGTGGAGCTGGGGGAGAGGGGAGCTTGCTGGCGGCGGATTTCTTTACGGGAGTCGACGACGGTGCGTGATTGACAGCGCCGGACTGCGGATTGCGGATCGCACGTTCCACGGCGTTCATGCGTTGATGGCGTTTTGGAACGCCGGTGGGGGGTGGAGAGGTCCACTTACACTGATCCGGCATTCGCATTCAATCATCCATCTTCCACAGTCTCATCCCGAACGGACGTCAGAACTCCCAAGACCGCAACCATCACTCTCGGTGAGGAACGTGAACGGGGTGGAATGGAAAGGATTGGGCTCGAGAGTAGCTATGGCGTTTATCGGTTATCGGTCATCGATCCGGCGGGCGGTTGTGGGGCGATACCCTCTTTTCTTTACGGTTTTCTTGTTTTGTTCTGACAAGCAATCAATCAATCAATCAATCAATCAATCAATCAATCAATGAATGGACGGGTAGCATAAGATGCAGATGCAGATGAGATGAGAGAAGACCAAGATGAAGACGAAGATGAAGAAGCAGAGATATAGCATTGATGCTGAGGTGAGATGTGGTGAGATGCGATACGATGAAGATGCGATGAGATGAAGACGCAGATATCAACGCCGTGATGATTTTCAATGAGTGAAAAGAAACACCCTCATCTCGTCTCATCACGATCGAGGAGCTGCATCCGAAAATCGTCAGATGATTCAAATTACCCATGACCCCGTAGTGCGATGCACACCCGAGGAAAGGAAGCCCAACCACCGCACACAAGTCCCAGCGAGCCATAGGACATGCAGGAGATAGAGAATCATCACCGGAGAGCTGCGAATGCTCGCAAAGCGAATGGAAAGTGCGTGCGCCGAGAAAAACTCCGCTCCCGTGCTGTGCTTGCGTCTTCTATTCTATTCTCCTTCGTCTAGGTAGATTTTTGCCCGTGACCCTGACCACTCAAACTTCACTTCGACCGCCCTCGTCCTTCCTCTCCTCCCGCAAGCCCGCTCCTTCAAAGCGCCATCCCATTCATCCTCCCCCCATCCCCATCCCCATCCACATCCACCCCCCCATCCCCCTCCACCTTCCCATTACCCTCCCCCACCTTTCCCTTCTCTTCTGCACCCACCCTCACCCCCACCCCCCCGCCAACCACTTCCCCATCAACCCTCCCCTCTCCCTCCCCCATCCCCCCTCCCCACTCCACCACGCCCCCGTCACCGTCCCCAACGCCACAAACGGCGCCGTATGCTCGCCCGCGAACCAAACCCCCCTCTCCGGCATCCCCCCCCTCAACGCCTCGATATCCCCATCAAGCCTGACCTCCTCCTCCTCCCCATGACCCTCTTCCGCAACCAAAAAATTTGAATAGCTCCCCCCGCCGGCCAGCTCGTCCGCCTGCCACGCCGTCGCCAGCACGCCCCTGGGCGTACACCCCGCCGTCCCGGCCTGATAGCCCCCGAGTCTCGAAAAATACGGTTCGAAAAACTGCACCAGGCGGTTGTGGTAGATGGGGGAGTCGTGGGGGAGACCGGCGACGAGGTCGACGACGTGGGTGGCGCAGGGGCCGTGGATGTAGAAGAGGAGGGTGGGGTGGGCGGTGTGGGCGGGGAGGGCGGAGAGGGAGACGGCTTCGATGTTGTAGTGGGAGGGGTTGGGGGGGGCGTACAGGGGGGGGAGGAAGTGCGTGAAGAAGGGGTGTTTGGGGGGGGAGGCGGGGTTGGGGGTGGGGACGGCGCTGTTGACGGTGTGGCCGCCGGCGCTGGATGAGATGGAGGAAGAAGAAGAAGGGGTCGAGGTTGAACTGTCAGGCGCGTCCCAGAAGGCGGTGGGGAAAGTGATGTAGACTTTTTCGAGGCGGCCGTAGGAGATGTTTTGGATGGCTGTGACGATACGAGCGGGAAGAGGAGGGACGAAGGTTGAGATGTTGCGTTTGAGATAGCCGAGGGGTGCAGTCATGACGACTTCGTCGAAGGTGTGGGTGGAGCCGGTGGAGGTCGTGATGAGGACTTCAGGGTTTGGAGATGTGTCGGAAGAGGAGGGGCGGGATTCGATGGAGGTGACTTTGGTGGAGAGGTGGACGGTTGCGTTGGCGAGAGCGGTGGCGGCGACGTACGAGAGGATGGATTTGTAGGTGGAGGCTACGAAGAGGTTTTCTGGGGAGAGAATTGTTCAGTGGACGGTAGTTGGGGTGGAGAATGGAACGAGACGGACCTCCTTCAATACACTCCTCCAACCAGAAGAATTTCAAGCTTTGGCGTTCGAGTGGATCTCCCACGAACGCTCCCCACATCTCCGCCATTTGAAGTACGATCCGCTGCTCCGCTTTCGTAAGCCCCTTATCCTGGACCTGTTCTTCTATATAGTCCCGCAGGCTTCTCGTTGGTGGAATGGAGGCTGAGTGTTCGTTGCTGTATTTGAAAGCGTCGGAGATCATGCCCCATACTACTTCCGAGTACTGTGCAGCTTTGGTCTCGGGAATAGGGTGGCCAAATTCATCGAAAACAGCGGATGTTTCGGGGACGGAAAAGGTGGTAGTACCGCTTTCCTTGGCGAGATCGATGAAGGGATTGTTGTTGGTACCGTGGATCCAATTAGGGCCTCTAGTTTGGGTCAGGAAGATGTACGACAGTCATGGGAGGGAAGTCTTGCAGGTCAGCCCAATGGCCCAAGTGATTACTTTGATGCATCTATGTTCGATGAGAAGGGATCCTTCGTTCTTCTTGAGAGGGACCTACACGCCCACCTATTCGATCTCGGCCTTCGAAGACGGTGACCTTCATGCCTTTATCGCTCAAAATCTGTGCACACCTCATACCGGCCATTCCTGCACCAACGACACAGATATGAGGCGTACGGCCCTTGGGCAAAATTCTTCTGATCATACTGGATGGTTCCGAATGCTTTGACGACCCCGCCTTACGGAGATTGCTGGGTAAGTCGTTTGCGAGTCCAGACATTGAGGTTGGTTCCTGTATTTACCGACGGTTGTAAGCCATATGTTTGCGTTGAGGAAGTTACTCCTGGACGTTAATCCGGACGTTGACCTTCCAGAGGTAGAGCAAAGGCATAGGTCCATATGAGATCGCTCCGAGGGCGGGCAAGCAGCGTGTTGTCCAAGTCCAGGATGACATAGCAGCACTGGGACCCCCTCATAACATCTCTTGCCCGACCCCATCGCGAGAGCAACAAGCGCTACAGCATGAAAGAATAAGTAGACTGTACCCACGAGATGTGCGGCAGCAATTGGACAGCATTAGCAGGCTTGAACGGCGGGAGGACTCCATACATAGAGATCACCCTGTACGTTCTACCAGCAGGAGAATAGTAGATTACAGGGAAAACAACTCTCAGACACATATAACGATGTACTGGAACTGAGATCTAATGTCAAGAATGGGAAGAGGCCGGCTGGCGGCGTTTCACTGAGAGGTAGCAATAAGAGAGGAAGTATGGCTGAAATATAGAGTACTTGGCAATACGTACCACAGTATTTTACACTTTCAGTCTCTTCGCTGCTCGTATATAGAAGTCAAAACGATTTACGGTGTGAATGCGGGCAAAGTATCCTGATGATGCGAACAGCAGTTCAAGAAAGCAGCGGCTTTAAGAAGCCGCGTGGTCGGAATTGTCCGCGCATCCTTTCTTCTTTGCCCATCCTTGTACAACATGTTATCGTCCTATGTGCTTCTATCAAAAGTATTCGCTAACGAATCAATGGGGAACACGTCTACGGCCACAAGATCCGTGTCTAAATGCAAACCACTCAAGTTGGAAGAAGGTCACGAGCATGTTCCTTATCTCTAACATCCGTGCAAATTGTCCCTATTAAGGTTCCCCAGTACTCAATGAGACTCGGGAGACTACCTAGTAGATGCGAGGAAGAGCCCCAGAACAGCAGCCACATGTGCACACTAATCCTCAAGCGATACATGGTTGGTAATATCCAATGGACCATTCCGCTTCATCATCAATCGTTCAACACCCCACTCCCATCCCACCGCATCACCGCCACGCACCCTGGCTCAAAGACAGCAGGTTCTGCACGCAATCCAAGTCTTCCTCTTCACGCGGTAGACTTGAGCAACTCATGAATGCGGCAACATCCTCGTCATCCTCGACATCTTCACCACTCCCGTCACCACTGCCTCCCGTCTTCGGAGTTGGACGTCTCGGGGTGATGTTTTCTTGATTCAACAGAGCGTCTAGACTCGTGGAATGACTCGGGATGTGTGCACTGTCCCTGAGAATGGCACGTCGAGCCTGACTCGAAGTATTCGGAGCCCTCGCTCGACGCAGATTGCTAGTCTGAGTGCCAGGCTCCCAGTTCTCTTTGTCAGAGTCTCCTGATGAGGCTTGCACGGGTGTTGGCTGGGAGCTCGGCTTCCAACCCTTTTCCTTAACCGACGCTATCTTCGGGACGTTACCATTACCAGTTTGCAACCTCGCCACGGAAGATGTGGTTCGCGCAAGCTTTGGCTTCATGCTTTTCTGAACAGAAGGTTTCATCCGCTTCATCGCTTCATTGCTGGACGCCTGCGCATTCCGCTTATTGGGGTTGGCCGACAAGGCTTTGTTGCTCCGGGATCTTATTAACCCAATGGCGCCAATTGCTGAACCACTCTGTTCTTGCTCTGCTTGCTCGGTCAACGCATTACGAGCGTCGATATCGCAGTAGAACTCCCACGTTCGGGCGTCACGCGATCTACCAGTCATGGTCCGTCTTGGCACCTGTAATGGCATGACATCTGGATACGGGGAGAACGGGTTCCCTGGTACGACCGCGCTCTTGCTCCTTTGAAGCCCACTAGGCCGCTGCGAGCTTACTACGGGTAGTGGCTGCGACCGCGGTGGTGACGGAGAACTCCCATCGTCCGTGGTAACTTGCGCTTTACCGTCAAGAGACATAGACAGCCGAATAAGCGATGAAGTACGCTTGAGGGGATGAGAGAGTGTCGGAATGTCGCCCAGGGCAGTGATTTGCATGGCTGGTAAAGTTGTGGATTGAGAAGTAATAGGTACATATTGCTGCGAAGACTGGGTTTGCTGGACAAATGGAGCGCTACGCCTGTTGGCCAAGTACCCTAACCCAACTGTTGACGGTGTAGATGGCTGCGGCAAAGTGTACGGTAGACTACCGCACGTGGCATGTTCGGTACTCTGCCTCTGATTACCGGTTTCCGTAGGCGTTGGAACGGTGGGAAGAGGAGCTGACACGTTCAACGCAACCGAGTTCAACGTACCAAGTGCCTGCGGAGTTTCGGGAGATTGTCGGGCTTCAATCTGGGGTTCCACACAACGTGCGCCAAGTGCATTAGCTGCCTCAACTGTAGCCTGCTCCGGGCTAGCCTTGGGAGATATGCAATCCTCCGACACATTGCTTTGGCTGGAAGCCGCGTGTTGTTGGCTGTTTTCAAAGGCTGAGCTCGAGAAGGTCGTGCTGGATGTGCGATCTTGACTCGAATTCAGACTAGCCATGATCTCCTCCGGCGACAGAGGTCTTGACTTTCTACGTGTCATTTGACGGCGGTTCTGAAACCATATCTGCAAAAGTTTCGAGGTCAGCTTTTGCTGGATTGCCGAATATCCCTTTCTCCTTCCGGAGCCTCTTGTACAACCCTCCAATCCTGCTCCAAGCAAGGTCCTGAGACACAACATAAGCACTAACCTGCACTTCTTTCTCACCTAATGCCACACGATTAACAATTGCTACCCGTGCAGCTTTGTCTGGCTTTGGATTTCGCTTGTACGCGGCTTCGAGTATGGCGTGGTCTTCAGGGCTGTAGGGATGATTGTATCAGTAAGATTTCAGCATCTAGCAGAATTCGCGGCGCGTCTAGATCTTCTGGGCAATGCACATTGAGACCTACCTGGTCCGCCTCCGCTTCTGTCGAACAAGCGGTTGATTGTCCACGTTGGGGGGCAAGTTGTTGGTCAGTGTATCTTGGGAGTGGACCAAAAACGCAAAGCTCCCCCGAGCGGGATCGGAGACAATGGTGGGGTGCTGTTGAGGAATAGATGGTGCTATAGTCGCGTCCAGGACCGCGTCCTTGCTGTCCATGGCTGTGAACGAAGGTGAGTATAAACCGTATACGAGTAGAACTATATCAATCAATGGCATCGCCCTGTTCCCATAAAGCTGCTGTCATGAAGACATGATTGTAGAAGTGTAGGTGACACGGTCGAAGCGCGTCGACGAAGACGGCTCAAGGGGAGCATGATATTGGCCGACTCGCTTCAGGCCAGGCTAACCGGGACGAGGCTTAGTGAAGCCTAATCAAGCCAAGAAAACCCCCATCAGGATTAGGGCAATAGGGGCTGTGATATCTTCAGCAATCATCATGTGCTGTTCTACGTTTGACTACTCGCAGCCCTGGCTTCGAACTGGTTCGTTCTCAAGGACGTAAGATGGAAGCGGGCGTCATTCTTCTGCGCAGAATCCGGGCTTCTATTCAGAACCAATGGTCGACACACCCATCTCGCTCGAGAAGGTGCAGATGCATTGATACCCAGCCAACACTCAATAAGATCTTTTCCACGATGTCTCTATTTCTTGATCATGCTACTTCTCCTGTACTGCAATGTTATGTTTGCTGCTGGCATTGGAGAGCCTCGATTGCTTCGGAAGATAAAATGTACTCCAGCACATTGGAGGATGTCGTGAGATCACCCACCAACTTCATTAGTGAACAGCGATTTCTATCTGTGTCATTTACGACTATAAGATCCTCGAAACGAACGCTTTCATCACCAGGAGCGGCTTCATTGTGGAACTCTGGCCGATACTCATCCCTGGGGATGCGTAGACGGGAAGTCGTATTCAAGTTCACCGCAAGAATAATCAATCGGCAAACGAGGACGATCTCTCCAAATCTTCTCGTTCATCATGCAAGTCATTGTTACCCTTGCAAGGTCTTCACAAATTTGGCTTAATTCACCAGAATAGCGCCCCCAAATCGCCGATATAGGTCTCGCCCACTTGGCTGTGCAGCCAGCAAACTTCCAATAACAACCGCCAGGGTCAAGGAATCGTGCCTCGATTTGCATCGACGAGGAAATCGCAAGTCGAGATGCCAACTGTATCGCGTCGGCAAGACCGCGTGGGTGCGGTGTGTCTCATACTGATGGCCAAGGTAAATCCCGCCACTGAAGGTTAAACCGAACAAGATAGCTTAAACTGGATCACGAGAGGCATTTGAAGGCCCAATTGCCACTCGATGAAAAGCTCAATAGAGACGCAATGGATTTCGGCCCTTTTCCATAGGAATGGTCGAAATTATCAAGGCAGTTACGAGCTTTAGTGACTTGGATATGACGCATGATTGGGTACTAACGATGCCCTAGTCCGGGCGTGCGGGTGAGCTAAATGCGTTCGCGACCGATGCTGCAACGCAATGGTCTCGAACCAATCTACGGACTGCAATCGCAACCTAACAGTCCACCGTCGCTCCCGCCGACGGCAGATCACGAGAGAGCGCACGATCAACGATAGAGTTGCGAGTCGCGGGTCGCGGGTCCGTCAACTCACCCTGTGTAGTCTTATGCAGCCCTCATGCAGCCCTGGAAGGCAGATGCAGATGCAGATGCAGATGCAGATGCTGACGTAAACGCAGACCTTACTAAGGTACCTTACGCTGATCCCCACGGTGTCAAGTGCCTCGATCACCATCTCCTCGTCCTCCCAACCTGCACGATATCCCTGAGTTGACTCTGGATCCCAAATACGCCTCGGTCATTAATACCAGGCAAAGGGTCATTGGGCATCAATCCTGACGCCTGTCTGCCTGCTCATGATAGGCATCGGTAAAGAGCCAGGGAGCCGAACTTTCCTCGTCTCTTGCTTGTCCAACGTCTTGCCGTCTTACTAGTTGGCTGATTGAGCCGCAGCAATTTGCCTCGACTAGTCTCAGGCGCACATTCCCGTGCATGGGTGGGCCATCCGTTGATTGGAGTTGCCAAACACACCTCCCGGACGTGGTCAAGGCAGTGACGTTGCATTGGGGGCAACGTAGAACCCTTTTGCATATCTCATTATGCTGAGACATAAATTGAGAGGGTTTAAAAGATTCCAGATGGCCGCTTGGGTTGGCTCGCGCCAGCGTTTCTGCTTTTCAATGCGGCCGTGCCCTATGTGACAGTGGCGCCTTAGATGACGCGGGAAGCAGAACAATGACTGGATGACACCACTGCGGCGAGTCATTATGGAAGGATTGCCTAGGTTGATTATTTTCGTCTACCAAGGCCTCTCATGAGGCTTATTCTTATGAATTGAAGTGCCACAAGCGTCTTTCCCACGCATGTATATTCGATTCAACTACATTGTCTCTCAGACTTGGGCGAGAAAGAGAGGAGACAAATCCCAGCCGAACCCTCGTCTTGCTTTATGGTAATCTCGGGCATTGCCCTCATCATCTGTAACTCTCGTCCCGTCAGCCTATACTCATACGGGGTCAAATGCAGTGCGAGCTTATCTGACATGAGACTACGTTCTTGGTGGACCAGCTTCTTCAGCCGTTCGCTGCCTGGGAAGAGGATCACGCACGAGGGGCTAACAGTGCTCGCGGGCACGGATTGACCACAGACAGGCCCATCGCCTCGTCCGGGTATTACGTCCCACGAGTCTGCCGGTACCGAAACCGAACCGTCGGTCGTGCGATTAGTCATGTGCTCCTATTTGGCAGCTACTCGGTGTTTGATTGACGGCAATCCCAGGCAGACACAGTGCCAGTCAAGGAAGCCTTGCCGCTAGCCAGACGTGGGAGCAGTCAACTCGGTGGTTGGTAGCCCATCCTACAGCTTCAATATAGGGGCGTCAGGCACCATCCAAAAAGACTCACAACTTGGGCAAGCTGGATCATTAATTCCATGTTCTCAAGCTCCTTTGATCAACATATCACTGGTTGTAGGCACTGCCGTGACTTACGAAGAGACTCCAAACGATTCCCTCTATGAGCCCATTGGCTTCGAGGCGGTTCTATGGATTTGTGGCTTCGGAGCGGCTCTCTAGCTGCTTTCGGAGTTGCGTTCGACCCTGCTATTGAGGGATCACTCTGCGGCTCCTGAAGACATCCAACTCCAGCAGATGACCGAGTAATGTGACCATGTTTCATCCACTTCATAAGGGTTCCCAGCTCTCGCCTGGTCTTGAAAGTCCAAAAACCAACGATGACGAAAGTAGCTATCGCTGGTACCGGTGGCGTGGCCTACTGGATCGCCCATTACCTGTCCACTGAGACATTTCATCCCTTCATTCTATTGTCGAGGGCGGTAAAAGGAACCCTTACCTTTCCTCAGATAAAGTCACTTCGCTGACTAGGGCCAGCCGAAACCGTTACTCACCGCCAAAGGCTGGCAGGTTGTGGTTGTCAACTATGCCAACCAGAACGACTTGCAGTACAAGCTCGCGGGCGTGGATACCGTCATATCCACCGTTACCGGTAATCCTCAAATTGCGCTCATTGACGCCGCCGCCGCCGTGAGAGTCAAACGCTTTGCCCCTGCCGAGTTCGAAGGCCAACCATCATTACGGCCACAGGCAGACCCGCTGGATCGTGGAAAGCTTGCTGCCCTCGCACGACTGCAACACTACAGTGCTTACGGCATGGCATTTACCAGCTTCGTTTGTGGCATCTTGTATGACCGCTTTGCCCCCGGAGGTATGGCTGCTTCCAATATTGGCCTTGGATCTGGCGTCGCCGCCGAGGGAGATTATGTCATGGACATTCGGAACCTCAAAGCCCAGATCCCACGATTCAACGCGACCGGACAACCAGTGCGGATCTGCATGACATCTGCACAGGACATTGGCCGGTTTGTGGTTGCCGCCATCGACTTGAATGAGTGGCCTCGTGAGCTCAGGATGCGTGGAGAGCGGATGACTGTCCTCGAGGTCGTCGCCGTTGCGGAGCAGATGCGCGGTATATAAAACCCATTACTCACTAACGGTCTTTCCATCAGCACGCTGACACGACTGCAGGAAGGAACTTTGAACACGAAGAGTACGACCACGCCGAGAACACCTTACCTTGGCGCCTGCACCACGCCCAGATCGCGCAAAACGTCAAACAACAATGGCAAGCGCATACACTCATTGCCACAATGGACGGCCGCTATGACTTTCCCAACGCCAATCTCAATAGTCTCGTCAACTTTCAACCAATCCGGTTCCAAGACTGGCTACAGCTAGCGTGGCAGGGCCGGCTTTGACAGCAGCCGCCAATTCATAGCCGTCGAACTAGTTTCGTGGCTGTTGTGCTTGGGTCGGTAGACCTGACTGCGTTGTTGAAAACTAGCTCTCACGTCATTATCTCCTTCAGACATCTCCTCCTCTTCTGAAACGTCCTTGGCTTTCATTGTTCGTGGCAGATTTGTCTGAGCAATCTATTACGAACATATCTTCTTCATTCAACATTTGCCTAGTCATTACCAGCGGCTTCCAAGGCGCCCCATCGGGCCTAACACCTTGAGTGTGTCTCTGGAACTTGATAGGATTAGACTATATTAGACATTCGGGCAATCATCAGGCACTTGCCATTTAGCTTTACATTTGTGCATTCAGTCCTCCGACTAGCTTGTTGCACGACAGAGCCTATGAGAGGATGATTTTTCCAGGCATTGATCTATCATTTCTTCCTCAATGTGACCCACCACGCACATCAATATTGGATCTGACAGTGTAGTCACCACGCATCGCATCAACCCTTTTGGTGCTTATCAAGGGCCCTTCCAACTCAGTCCGTTAACCCCACCACTTTCAAGATCCGGATCGTAACTTTCCATTCAACATCCATTATGCTTATGATCTCCCATGCAATAGACTAAGAACTTTCGATATACATAGCTTCATTGAATACCTCTCCTACCAAAAACCACTTCCAAATCCCTCGCCTAATAACAATCACGAATCTCAGTCTTGTGAACAGCATCCAAACAACAACATCCGGCCCCATCTTAACGAACCCGGCTCCATGGCCCTTAAAATGGATAGCACACGGATGAATTGTAGACTCGTCGACCCAGCCCCGCCGCCTAGGTTTCATACCCTAGCAATTGCATGCGTAGAGTCCATCAATCCGCACAGGAATTGCTTTCGCTCTTTCCACGCCTTGTGAGTGCCAAGCCCTGCTCATGACAACTCCACCGCCTCGCATACCGACGGCCACATCTGATCCCCCCCGCCTCCCAACCAAACTTCCTTCCACCACCCCGCCCCATCTGCTATTCTCGATCCTCGAGCCCTCAACCCCCAGGGCCCCACTCCCAACCTCACCATCTCCCAACCTCCGCTCCCTTCACCATCTTTCCCCCCTTTCCTCGCAACCCTCGCAGACCCTCCCTCCCGCACCCAACTACCCTCAAAGCGACCTCGCAGTATCGGTGCATTTGACCTGAATACCCACCATCACCCCTCCCCCGCCAGCGCCAAAACATCCCCATCCAACTCCCCCATCACCCCCAGCACGACCCCCAAACTCTCCATGAACCCATTAACCGCCACCCGCAACATGCGGTTAGTGGTCGCTTTATATTCCGTCCTGAGAACCGTTTTTTCTTCCTCCCCAGCAGTATGCGACTCGACCCCATCAATTTCGGAAGCGGCGGTCAGAGCGAAAGAGCGGCGGACGAGCGGGGAGAGCTCGGCGTCGACTTGGAGGGCGAGGAGGGCGGTGGAGGCGAGGCGGTGGGTGGGGAGGGGGACGGAGATGGCGCTGCGGGGGTTAGTGGGTTGCGTGGGAGGGGGTGGAGGTAGGGGAGGAAGTCGAGATGGGGGGCGTACAGTGAGCAGGGGAAGGCGGGGTCGATTGGCGACGGGGGCGGGGGCATTGTTGGGAGATGAGGCGGGTGGGGTTGGCGACAATGAGGTTTGGAGGTTGAGGGTGGCGGTTAAGGTTAAGGCGTTGAGGAGGGTGTTTAATTGTGAGGGATCGCTAGGGTACGAGGACTTATTGCGAGATGGTGAGTCAGCCTTACGAGGTAATTTATTGGTGCCGCTAGTGAGGGGGTCGGTATTTTAGGTAACCCTAAGATCTATCGACTTGCCGGCGGGGACAAGAGAAGTGGCAGGTTCCAGCTAGGCTCCTTGTATGACACAACAGTCAAGGCAGCATGTGTGAGTCATTGAGGTGGTTGTAGGGATGAGTGACTCCTCTCGCCTTCCCTGCCTGCATTGAGAGCTCCTTAAAATTTACCCTGGCTTTTGAGTAGTTGAGGGGACACCCTGTCACTCGTTTTGTCCATGGTGCTGCCCTACGAGTCAACTACAAATAATAATGGTTATGTCTCCCTACAACTAATTCGTTGCTAAGCTGATTGATATGAACTCATCTTTGCCATAATCGAGTGGCGAAGGAAAGGCTTTGATGTAGGCTGAACGCGGGGTATTCAACTATCTTGTATAAGGCGTCTTTCGATTGCCTACTACTTGTATCACATTACGACTTGGCTGTACCACCATCTTAGCAAAGCTACCCTCCTCGGCAGCGATTCCATGGAGTTTTTGATGCTAGATGTCAGAACGCATAGATCCCGTTGAAGTGCCGCCACCATTCTCTGTGGATGCTTTCTTTTGAAGGGCGTCGAGTGGCTCGTCTGTGTAGACGTGGCAAGTCCTCGGCACTCTGGAGGGTTTCTCAGCTGGCGTTGAAGAGTAGCAAGTATTGTGACCCGGCTCTTAGAGATATGCGCAACGAGAGAAAGGGCTATGGTACAACGAAATGGTCATAGTCGGAAGATCTCGGCCAGTTTAGAGGTGCATTGCAAACAGTGTGGTGACCAACTTGGTAGCGAAGAATCTGGGGGACAACACCATAAGCACCAAGTATGTGATAGACTATAAGTGCAGAGGAGCATGGGGGAAGAGAAAGAAAGCAGGAGACATTGTAGAGAATTTTTCGATAGATATTGAAGTGTTCATATAGGCGCCTAGAGACCCTCCAACACCAACGTCCTCGAGGATATACAATAGTGTCAGGCTGTAAAGGCGGGACAGTGCAGAGGTATCACCAATTCCGATCCCAGTTCCCAGCGCTTGAGGGCAGTGGCTTGAATCTTCTCTTTGCACTCTTTTTGCCTGTTGCCGTGGCAACGAGCGCGAGTGGTGCTTTCCATGTTGGTGCTTAGTGTGCGAAGCTCAAACGCTCGGGCATTCCCAAGTGCAACGTCAGCTGTCCGCAGAACAAAGCGAGCTGTGTTTGGTCGCAACAGTCCCCACATACACATTCTCTTCTTCCATCATTCTTAGATGCATTGAAGATAGATTTATCCCATCACACAGCCACAGAAGTGCATCTGTTAGAGGCCCGCTCTTACGACAAATTCTGCGCCGGACACATCCAGGGTCAACAAACAGTTGCGACATTTCGACCATCTCGATCTGCGACTACCCGGGCATAACAATAACATTGCAAGAACACCTGAGAACGACGACACCTACAGCCACTCAGCCTCACCAAGAAACGGCGACTTGTGCCCGCTCTAACCTCCTTTGCATCGACTGGCCTTCGCGGCCACGATGCCACCTTCTCCAACTTCCCCGGCTCCGGCTGCCCATGCTGTCAGCTATGGACAAGTGATCGAGTATATACAAGGTACATTCATTCGACTGGTGCGAATGGCTGAGGGAAACCTATTTCTGGTGCCCCCATATCCTACAAGCACCATGTTCTGACTATCTTTTCTTTCCAGACCGTATCTACCTTGCCTCATACACCCACCCACCAAACGAAACAACACCTTTCCCATATCCTTCCACAGCCAGTCGCTCTCCTCAAAAACGATCCTCAAAGTCCCAGCGTGGTCCCACTCCAGCGCCAGTATCATCAGGTCCAAAAGTACACCCTCCTGTCTATTTTACAGTCGACGACAGCCTCCTCTACAACGCATTCCACGCCGATTTCGGGCCACTACACATAGGCCATCTGTATCGCTTCGCAGTTACACTACATGATTACTTGGGTGATCCGGCAAATGATGGCAGAGGTGTGGTGTTCTGGAGCAGGGCAGACTCGCGGAGTCGTGCGAATGCTGCCTGCCTGCTTGCTTGCTACATGGTCCTCATCCAGGGGTGGGCACCGCACCTGGCGTTGGCACCCATTGCGCAAGCCGATCCGCCATTGATGCCGTTCAGAGATGCTGGATACAGTCAGGCAGATTATGTTCTTAACGTTCAAGATGTCGTCTACGGAGTATGGAGAGCGAAAGAGGAGGGATTGTGCGGGCTGAGAGACTTCAGTCTGGAAGAGTGAGTAACTTACTGGTCTACCCAATTCGCCCACGCTGATCCTGGCAATAGGTACGAGAGGTTTGAAAGGGTAGATATGGGTGACTTCAATTGGCTTACCCCGCAATTCCTTGCCTTTGCATCCCCACAACATCAGCCGACAGCTCCGATACCAACTTCATCACCACTGTATGCGACATTACCAACAACGCTGGCCGCTGTTAAGTCTTCGAGCCTCCCACAACCGTTCAAGAATGTGCTTTGCCACTTCTCCTCCCGCAATATCGGCCTCGTCGTGCGTCTAAACTCCGAACTCTACTCTCCATCCTACTTCACCGCTCTTGGTATCAACCACTTGGACATGATATTCGACGACGGTACTTGCCCACCGCTTGCCCTCGTCAAGAAATTCATCAAGCTCGCCCACGAAATGATCACCGTCAAGCACAAAGCCATTGCCGTCCACTGCAAAGCCGGCCTTGGCCGAACAGGCTGTCTAATCGGCGCCTACCTAATCTACCGCCACGGCTTCACCGCCAACGAAGTAATATCCTTCATGCGCTTCATGCGCCCCGGCATGGTCGTCGGCCCCCAACAGCACTGGCTGCACATCAACCAAGGCACATTCCGGGAATGGTGGTTCGAAGACCTCATGAAAGAAAAACTCGCCCTCCTCCTCCCCTCCACCCCCACCAAATCCCAATCCCAGCGCCAAAAACTCCTCACCAACACCCAAACCGCTACCCCCCCCCAAAACCAACCCAAACGCGCCGCCCTCGGCGAACTCACCCACAACGAAACTACCGCCCCGGTCCCCGCCGACGACACCAACCTCCCCGCCCCTACCCCCGGCCAGCCGCGCAAAACCCACCGCGTCGACTCCCGCCACCACCCGTACGCCCGCGCGTCCTCCGCTGCATTCGGGCTCGAGAACGCCGCCGGGTGCGACGACCCGCCGGCCGAAGCGGTCGTCGAAATGCACGCTTCGCACTCGCACTGCTCGGCGCGCGGCGCGGACGAGAGCGAATCGGAGTGGCAGCTGCGGCTGCTGGCGCGGCGGCGGAGCGGCGGGTCGCGGAGTCCTGTCGTCGTCGGCGGCAGCGGGGACAAGAGGCGGGCGGTGAGTTATAGCACGACGACGACGACGATGACGCGGATGCGGTACAGCAGCGTGGGGGGGGAGGGCGGGGAGGAGGAGAACTGGGCTGCGGTGGGGACGACGCCGGAGACGGAGAGGGAGAGGGAGAAGAAGGGTGGGTATGGGGCGTTGGGCGGGGTG